>JAUMHR010000075.1:16071320-16081531 GCA_032361145.1 Enteromius fasciolatus | reverse complement strand
GTGGCCATTCCTCTAAATCCAGGAGAGTGTACAGGACTACCGGAACCTGTGAAGGGCACCGACTGCAGTAGGTTTATATATTGTGTTTGACAGACCAGAAGTGTCATTTGTTAAATGGACATTGCGTGTTCATTTTATGTTAATGTGTACATTAATGTGATTCCATGCATTTTGAATGTCAAGTGTGTGAATTCGAACAACATATTTGTCGCCTCTTATCAGCCACAGAGGAATTTCCTCTTGGACAAAATATGTTCAGTGGCCCCAGAGTAATCATTCCCAAAACCTCCCAGAGTCCTTGTAGTTCATAGTTTAAACAATTACACTTTTTTTGTCTGAGGTTTTATTGTGCACATTATTAATGTCTTCATAAATATCCTTTAAAAAGTATTCTCTGCCCCTGAAATAATTTTTGCTTTCTTCTGACATGACATAAAAACTACAGAGGTGGGAAAAATGTAACCTAGAAAAGACTTTGTGAGATCCCTGTGTATAATACAGTATAACATTGGTCCCACTCATTACTTTATTTTACTTTAAAGTATTACTTTCAATATTTATTTGAAAATGTCATTAAATGTTTCTTTTAAATTACAGGAAAGCTGTCATTATTGATTTTAAATTGACAATTACACTGAAGTTAACGTACTTTATGATATCAGTTTTTTTTTCAGAGGAATATTGTATGACAGCTTGCTTTGGTGTTTTTTTTTTTTTTTTAATTTTTAATTTTTTTAAATAAGTTGGCATGGTGTTAAAAACAAAATGCATTTATTTATTAATTTTTAATGTACAAAGAGCCTTGTATGCTGTTTAAAACAACAAATTAAAACAGCCAAAGAAGCTGTCATGCTGTTAAAAAAAACTAAACTAAACTTAATGGCATTAAAAGACAAACATGATTCATTAATTTTTATTTGTGTATAGGACTGAGCATTATGGCCTAACTGATTTAAAATCTATAATAATAGTTTTGGTGCACTTGTTTTTGCATTAGTGATTGATTTGGTCAGTGTGTTTTATTTAATTATTAATTTATTAGTGATTGATTTGGTCAGTGTGTTTTATTTATTAATTAATTTATTAGTGATTGATTTGGTCAGTGTGTTTTTGTTTATTTATGGCATAAAATGTACATTTTGTTACAAATGTCAGCATTCTCGTGCGGTGCGGGGGAGTTTCTGGAGATGTCTGCTCAGGAGTGCACTCAGTGTGCGGCTGGCACTTACTCGCTGGGCAGCGGCCTGCGTTTGGATGAGTGGGATGACATCCCTCCTGGATTCAGCAGCTTGGCAACCAGCCCTGACAACACGCCCAACGGACAGAATGTGTCCACCTGCAGCAGGTCAGCTCCTCTGGAGGAGTCAGTCAAGTATAAAAGATTGACCACAGAAGACAGATTTTTGCTTTCTGTATTTGGTGTTTTTTTTAAAGGTAATGCACTAAAGACGACATGCATACAGTTTTACTTACAGCCTGTCAGATATATCTAAAATGACTCTTCCCAGTCCAAGTTCTCATTTGTTTGTTTATTTTGCCCTTCCATTTTATTTATTAACTTATTTAATATCTCAAATTCCTGTTAAAGCAGACTTATTCATGCAGGCACACACTTTTCCAGAGACGTGAAACAAAATTTATTTTTATCCTGTTATATAACTTAAATCTAGTCATCGAGTGTGTGTTGTGTATTTTTGCGTGTTTAGTGCAAAGTGGGTCGCTCAGGGCTCGTATCTGGAGTCCAACAGAGATGAGTGTACCGTGTCTCTGATCTACACTGTACACTTGAAGAAGCCGGGCTCAGTGTCCTTTGACTACCAGTATGTGGATAACAGCATCTTCTTTGAGTTCTTTGTAAGTTTGGATCCCATTTTGGCTCAGAAATGTTCGTGTGCAAGATATTTTAAGACCTCAAAAGCAGCTATTCTCAATTGTACAAATCTTTCTTTTTCTTTGACAGATTCAGAACGACCAGTGTCAGGAGATGGACCAGGATTCAAATAAAAAATGGATCAAATTAACTTCTCATGGAGAGTGGGGAACACATAGTGTAAGTCAAAAACACTGATGTACTACTACTACTACTACTATTGTTGTTTTATTTGCATATACTACCTTTTGAAAGTTTCAAGATTTTTTTTATAATTATTGTGAAATAACAACGCAATTAAAAAATAAAATTGTAATTTATTCCTGTAAAGCAAATCAAAATAATAGCCATTACTCCAGTCTTCAGTGTCACATGATCCTTCAGAAATCATTCATCATGCTGATTTGTTGCTCAAGAAACATTTCTTATATTATCAGTATTGAAAACAGTTTACAGGATTCTTTAATGAATAGAAACTTTTTGAATTTGTTTGTAAAAATGTAGAAAGTGGACCTTTTTTCTCAGTATTTTGTATTTGAGTATACTACTATAATAATAATAATAATAATATACAAATATTACGGGGAGAAAACAATCAGTGAATGTACTTACAAGACTATGGGATGGATAAAAATGATTTTTTGTGGGCTTATTTTATTTTATGTTTAATGTAAGAATTATTCATGATAAACTTCATTCGAATGCTGTCTACACCGCGTATAGACAGCATCGCCTATGGTTAATAGAATAATTTAATAAATTTACTAATTTAATATAATAATTTATTCATTCAAAATAAAATGTTAATAAATCCTAAAACTATGCATGGTCAAGCAGGTTTGTTTACGCATTGAACTCGTCGTTCTTTCTTTTCTTTTCTTTTTTTTTTTGATGGATTAACATTATTTAACATAACAAATTCACAGATCCATCAGATAATGTTTATTTAAGATGTTACAGACTTGTCATAGCCATTCAGACTGCTCAAGAAAAGGCACAACAGAACTATTCTGTGTGTGATGTGGGGTTGACTATTAGCTACCACTTTACTAGCGTTAGCAATTTGATCTTGAGATAGTATATATAACAGAGACTTACTCTGTTTGGCAGTCTTTTTGAGCATATGTTCATTATTCTGCAATAACGACACTGCTGCCTGCTTTCTGCCTGCCTTTCCATCTCTCCTGCTCTTTGCGACCCATGTTATACATCGCTGGATGCCCCCTCACAGATTGAAAAAAATGTCAGTTGCTGCGCAGACTTGTCACATGTTGCGTTTTTTCTTTTTCTTTTTTGTAAATTGTTTTGTACCTAATAATACCCAACAATTGTAATCTGTCTAAAAAAAAATTAAATAAAAAAAATAATAATAACTAAAAAATCTGGACCTTTGGCAGTGAGGGGTGGGTCGGCTACGGGCCTGAAGAATAGATCACACAAACATAAATTCTGTCAGTAACTACTCACCCTCATGTTGTTCCAAACCTGTAAGACTTTCGTTTGTGTTCAGAACACAAATTAAAATGTTTTTGATGAAATCCAAGAGCTTTCTGACCTCCACTTTCAAGGCCCAGAAAGGTAAGGATATCATGACATCAGTGGATATAAAAACTGCATTTTATGAAGCTACGAGAATACTTTTTGTGGGCAAAGTTATTCTACCATTCTCTTCCGTGTCAGTCTCTGCTGCGCATTGACGACAGTATCAGGGTAAACCACTACTGGACGATTTCAACAAGGTCCTTACTACCTTTCTGGGCCTTGAACATGTTAGTCTGTGCAGGGTCCGAAAGCTCTTGGATTTCTTTAAAAATACCTTAATTTGTGGCCTGAAGATGAATAAATATCTTATGGGTTTAAAATCACACGATGGTGAGTAATTAATGACTAAAAACCTTTAAAAAATCTGGGTGAAACGTTCTTTTCTGTTTGCAGTTGTTTCATGCAGTTGAGTGATGTCTATATTATGTCTTCTTCAAATGATCAGGTGAATCTGAATTCTGGCACTAATATTCTGTACTGGAGAACCACTAGAGTCACACTCGGCTCTAAAGCAGTCAAACCGGTACTCCTGAGGAACATACGGATCGAAGGTGAGGATGTGCTATGAGTGTGTTCACCATTTTAATCTGAAAAAAAAGGCCTCCCCTCTTTGAAAGATTATATGACACCATTTCTCTCCTTCAGGCGTGGCATATACATCAGAGTGTTTTCCATGTAAGCCTGGGACGTTCAGTCGCACCCCGGGCTCCTCCTCCTGTGAGCCCTGTCCGCGGGACACATACTCTGGCCGAGGGGCCAGCTCCTGCACACCTTGCAACACAAAAACACACTATGCCTGTAAGTACATGTGCACACACGCATACATATACATATATATTCTATAATAGCATAGAGCCTTTTGAATGTATGTTTCCTATTAAATGCACAGGACTATTTTATTAGTTTATTTGTTTACATGTGTAATGTGACCACTAACCAACACATGAGAACTGCAAACATACAAATTTTGTCTGCTGCATTTCTAAACCATAGAAATATTAAAATCATTTTTATTTTATTTTTTTAGATCAAATGAGTTCAGCTGGCTAAGAAAGATTGGAAATCCTTGCATTAATGCATATGATTTTTCTTTTATGCACGCATAATATAATTTACTTACTTTCACCTTATATTGCTTTAGCACATTATTTTTAACCCTTTTAATAGTTTGTGTCTATGCGAGGTATGACTCTTCTGTATATTAAATAGCAGAAGGCTCAGCCATGTGCAAAAGTAGACCTCCATGCTCAGAAAAAGACTACATCCAGACATACAGCACCTGTGATAAAGATGGAAAGGTAAAACATATATCACTGTATTTAAATAAATATCATTTTTATTCTAATGCTTTAATACACACAGACACATATACGATCTTTAAAATACAGGACAGTTTTTGTGTATATATTTTTAAAGCATGAGTGTTCTGTATTCATTTTGTATGCGTGTATATATAAGCTTTTAAAAATAGAAAAGCTTCCATTATATACAAATAAAATATGATTAATAGAGTAAAATATAACTATTTTGTGTTATTCAATTTGAAATATACAAGTACATAAATGCTGCTGACTCTCTTATAGACTCAGGTCAGGTATAAGTGGGTAGAGCCTCAGATTTGTTTGGCATCTGCTGCTGGCGCAGTAACACTGCCACCTTCTGGTCAGCGTGAGCCTTGTCCACCCTGTAATCCTGGTTTCTATAACAACGCCACAGCCACCTGTTCTCCGTGTCCACCCGGGACTTACTCCAATGGGGTCAAAGGTGAGAAACCATCCTGACATCTTAAGGAGGACGTATGAATTATGATTATTTCAAAAGCAAGAGCATAATTTCAAAACAAACAGCCAAAAGATTTTCAACATGGATTGTGTGGCATCTGTAGCATGCCAGGCTTGTCCAGCTGGCACAGAGCCTGTCCTCGGCTATGAGTACAAGTGGTGGAACGTGCTGCCTGCCAACATGAAGACATCCTGCTTCAACGTGGCCAACAACAATTGTGATGGATTTAATGGTGAGAGATTACATGAGTATGGTGCGGTATTATAGTACGGCGTATGGCAGTAATGCTTGTTTTTACTGCTAGGGGTCGCTGTTGTGTCACTGATAAATTAAAATGGAATTTTCTGCATTCTTATGTTTTTTGTGTACATGTTTCTTGTGCGTAATACCTTCATATCTTGAACATTTTGTGTGCTTTAGGTTGGGCGGCAGCGGGTGATCATATACAATCAGGAGCAGGTCGTTCAGATAACGATTATCTCATATTAACTCTCACGGTGCCTGGATTCAAGTGAGTCTTTAAGTACTTTTCCACCTCCACACTACTACAGTATTCAAGTGCCGCCCTCTGCACATTACGTTCATTAGAGCTCATTAAAGCCTTGTGTAATTAGCATGGCTAAAATGCAGTACATGAACATTTCTGCTGTGTGAGTGGGTACTTGGTGGGTGTATGTAGAAGTGTTTGTCCTTGCTTAACCTGTGCTGTCTGTTTAAAAACGTTTCTGTTTTTTCGTATCAGGTTGCCTGTGTCGGTTCGAGGGCCATCCGGGAGCGAGTACGGCCGGATCACTTTTGAGTTTGAAACCAGCTGCACAGCTGACTGTGAGTTCTACTTCATGACGGTGAGCGTATTTGCAATTCTATTTTCTGTTAAAATATTTAATGAAGTTTGTTACTTTTGACTTAAAAGCAGTAATTTAATTCTTAAAGTAAAAGATTTAAATGAAGTGATTCATAACAAAATGTTCATTTTGGGGTGAAGTAACCCTTGAATTATTTTGTTGATTTTTATTTGTTGCTTCAGGATGTAAAAAGGAGGAGCACAAATGTCATTGAATCATGGGAGGGGAGTAAAAGCAAACAGAGTTACACGCACATCATGACTGAAGACTCTTCTGTTGCGTTTACCTGGGCTTTTCAACGCACCAGTCAGGCTAGTGATGTCAGTAAAAATACATGCACACTCACACAGATAGAAATGTTTATAGAATGGGATAGTCATAATAGTCATTCCCACTGTCCATCAGGTGCGTCAGTATGTAAATGACATGGTAAAGATTTACTCTGTGACTGTCACTAATGCCGTGGACGGGGTTGCATCGGCGTGTCGGGCGTGTGCCCTGCAGTCTCAGCAGGCCGGCTCCTCCTGTGTGCCCTGTCCAGCTGGACACTACATTAATAAAGAGACCAACCAGTGCCAGGAGTGCCCTCCTAACACTGTCCTATCAGGGCATCACATCTATGGTAAAGAAGCATGCCAGCCGTGTGGGCCAGGCAGCAAAAGCAACAAGGTATTTCAGCTATTTCTCAGTTTTTAGGCAGCACTAATTTGTTTCAAATTATATTTATTTGTTAATATACATTTTTCTTACTAAATATAAAAATGGTGAAACTGGAATAAATATAAAGACTAAAATCTATTATACATTATTATCATTAGTGCTGTCAAATCATTAATTAATATACATATATTATGCAAACAAAAAAAAGTTTGTGTTCTGAGTATATTTATTTTTTGTATGTGTATTTGTATATATGTGTATGTATATATATGTGTGTGTGTGTATATGTATATATATGTATGTATGTATATGTATACAGTGTGTATATATATATATATATATATATATATATGTGTATATATGTATGTATGTATGTATGTGTATATATATGTGTATGTATGTGTATATGTATATATATTGTGTGTGTGTGTATATATGTATATGTATATATACTGTACAGTAATTAAAAAAATATTTACATGCATTTATCTATATATAATATTTCCTGAATGTTTCAATTATAGGAGCACAGTGTGTGTTTCAGCGACTGTTTGTTCACATACACTGACCAGAATCGGAAACTTCAGTATGACTTCAGTGCTCTGAACTCTGCTGGCTCCATCATGAATGGGCCCAGCTTCACTGCGAAAGGCACAAAGTATTACCACCTCTTCAACATCAGCCTGTGTGGAGCTGAGGTACGACACCAACACCTGAAATAAGAAGAACTTACATCAAAGTAATCTTATTTATTCCTTTATATGTCTCTGTCAGGGTCACAAGGCTGCGGTCTGCAGAGATAATGTCACAAACCTGCCCAATGAGGACACTGAAGGTGGTCAACTGGGCAGCTCAGTGGAGGCTTTTCTCTGTCAATCAACGATAATTCCATCTGATGGGCGGGGCTTAAGAACAGCTCTTTCCTCTCAGTCCATTAGCCTGGCTGACACTTTTCAGGGTGAGATCATTTTATGGTTTTAAAACAAAAAAAAAATGTATTTTAACTTCTTGATAGTGTAGCATTTGTGATGTGCGTGTCTATGTTTCATTTATTTAAATTGCTTGCTAATAAGGCTACTAAAATAAATATTGTAAGTTATGACATTAATTAAATATTTAACAGACTTTCCATTATCTGTAAATAATGGAGAAAAGCATCCTTAACGGCTTATTTAATAATAAATTAAATCCCGATGGGACTTCTAACTGAAGTAAAGTCATTTGCAGTTTAATCATCAAAGCTCAATAAGTATGAAATATCACCTATGAGTAAAAACATTGCCAGCGCTGTTGTTGTTAATGACAAGACCTCTTGGGGAACATCTGTTTGTTTATTTATTTAATTTTTTTTGTCTTGCATCTGAGTGCATTATATAAGAGTAGACTTTGAAAGGAATATTATGCAAAATATTTATTGTGTGTGTGTATATATACATATATAAATATACATATACACACACACACACACACACACACACACAAGAAACAGAATAACAATGTTTTTCACACAAGTAATCATATTACACCCCAACATTTTTTTCCTTAAAACAATGTAATATGTAATATTTTACTTTATGTAATTATTAGATTAGATTAATCACATCCAAAATAAATGTTTTTGTTTACATAATATGTGTGTGTACTATTTATGTTCATGTATGTTGTTAAGAAAAATGTTTATACGTTTAAAATATGTATACAGTATATGAATTGTATATCAATGTAAATTATATTCCTATCAATTTAAACATGTACAAATATTTTCTAAATATATACTGTATGTGCTGTATTTATATATATATACAGAATAAATATACACAGTATGCACACAAAGTAATGTTATTTTGGATGTGATTAATCACGATTAACCATTTGACAGCACTAGGAAATATTATATATTTAATAAAATACAAATTTATATATTTAGTTTTATTATTATTTAAATGTTCCATTTACATTTTATGTTTATGTCTGTATACTATTTTATAACACATTGTTTTATTATTATTATTAATAATAAAATAAAATATCATATAATGTTATTTTCTTCCCAAAATATAATATTGTAAAAATTTAAAACATGCATCAATGCATTTCCAACTTTTAAATGAAGCATGATCAAGACCTAGATGGAACACAATATTCACATAAAAATCTTGTTTTTTATTTGTTCCTTGTACAAAGGTGAACTCATGTTTCATAAAAAGACAATATTCTGACATATAGAATATTTACTGGTCTGAGCTGTTAATATTAGACAAGCTCCAGCCAAAAAAAAATGTGCTGTAGTTTTCTGTTGCTTTAATCTTAAACAGTGCCTGTCATCTGTGTTCTCCGGTCTAAAACTCTGCCTATATAAAACGGCTTCTTGTTTAGTGATAAATACGATTAATTACTTGGATCCACGGGTGGTCCTGCTTACTAAGCACTTCCTGCTGTGCTGCCTGTCACCCCCATGTGTCCTCTAAGACAGGTTGTGTGTGTGTTTGTGCCACAGGAGCTACAGTAGAGAAAACTCTTAACGGAATAACCACCAGACCAGAACTATTTCCATCTGCATCGGAGAGAATCCCAGATGTCCACTTCTTCTATCGGTACTGGTGTTTACGTCATCAAACCTAAAGCGCCTCTTAAATTTCCTCTCGTATATGGTTATCTGGGGTTTTAGTTGTAGGGGGTTTTTAATAAAGTCTGATGTTGGTTCTTTTCCCTCTATCATCCATTACGTGTTTAATGGCGTCTTTTATTTGGAAAGATCTTCGCAGGTCACAACCTCATGTCCGAGAGGCAGGAATGCAGTGGTTACACTGCGCTGTAACCCAGAGAAAACAATGATAGGAGACATATCTGTGCCCAGGTACACACACATACACGCATATATACAGTAAACAAGTGCACCGCTGTTAATGCAGTCTAAATTTGGTACTGGGCATCTCCCATAATGCCGTATCAAATCAGCTCACTGCTGGCCACTGAATTGATGTATTTGTATGGTTTCATTTTTATTAAATTTATTTTTGTTATTACCGAAGATGTAGTCACTTATTTTTGTTGCATGCATATGCATATATTATGGATTATTAACATTAATGTAATTATTGGTCATTTGTATGCGTAGCGATTAATCGCTATTAAATGCATCCAAAATAAGTATTTGTTTATATACTGTGCATATTTATTATTTATATATAGACACAAACATACTGTATATATTTTCAAATATTTATGTATTAACATGCATATATTTATATAATTTATATATAAATATATTGAATATAAAAACATATTTTTCTTAAAAATATACATGAAAATTATGTATGTATTTATGTATAAATGTATTTATTTATACATGCATTTATTTATACATATACATATGTACACAAAAATATATTTTTGCTTACAAAATATATGTATGTGTACTGTGTATATTTATTATGTATGTATAAACACACATGTTTTTATGATATAAATTATATGAATATAAAAATAGACCTTTAAACATGTAAATATTT
>JAUMHR010000075.1:16059270-16071220 GCA_032361145.1 Enteromius fasciolatus | reverse complement strand
TATATATACACAGAACACACATGTATTATTCAAATACTTTTATTTTGTATGCGATTAATTGTTTGACAGCACTAATTTGATTTATTTAAATATGTGTACATTTAGTGTATGTAATGATTATAGTGTTTTTATTATTTATATATATATATATTAGTATTTATTTACTAATACAAATGAGTTATTAGTAATGGTACTGATTTATAATATTACTATAATTTCTTATTCAATGAATAATACTATTAATAATACTATAATTATAATACTTAATATTTACTAATACTACTGCTTCTGCTACTAATAATGTTATCATTGTAAGTGTAAGCACTTTGTTTACATTGACAAATGGCTACATTACAAACTGCATGAAAGGCAATATTGGAAATTGCATAAAATGGGCACTTAAAAACTAGCTGCATTGTGGGTGTTTTTTTTTTAATGGTTTTCCTTTTTAATGGTATCCTTTCCTTTCCATTTCTCTGTCAAGGAGATTGTTAGAACCTGCAGACAAAAAGCAAATAAAAAAAACCCGCCGCAACAAACGTAGTGTAAAAGTAGCTCGATTACAGTTTGTCTTGCTCTGTCTTGTGTCAGTGAGTGTCCTGCAGGGACCTGTGATGGCTGTACATTCCACTTCCTGTGGGAGAGTTCTAGTTCCTGCCCACGCTGCACTGCTGTCGACTACCATGCCATTGAAGGAGCCTGTAAGGCAGGAATGCAGGTAATCTGTCTTTAGTTCTGTTGATGAATCGCTGTATATATTATTATCTATTATTGACGGAGAAATTCGTCATAACGATTGTGTACCAAGTGCAGTTAGAATTGGCTTTAGCAGGGAACTGCACGTTAATACATGCTTTAAATCAGATAACAGTCTGCTGAATTTCTCATCAGAAGTTATTTAGGGGAAGTTTGCTTTCTTCATGTGGTGACACATATGCAGAATATTCCTCACATTAAGTTGCCAAAACAGAAATGATGAAGAAAAGCACAGTGGGTGTTCACATATTTGTGACAGGTGCAGCTTGAAAGATGATGATGACTAGCTTAAATATGATGCTCGAGTGACACAGATAACTTTCTCGTATTGACGCAAGTAGAAAAGGGAAAAACTAAGTTGTAAAGTGTGGTGTCGGTTAGTTATTATTACTTATATTTCTTTCTTTCTTTTTTTTTTTTTAATTTAAGGACATTTTACAATGTTACAAAGGATTTCCATTCAAAAAAAAAAAAAATTGTACAAGCTGCACATGCTAATTATCAATGGTATTATTAAAAATATTATTAGAAAATACATTTTTGCATCACAAAAATAAATAGCATTTTTACGAGTTCATGCTTGACTGTAATTAATTGTAGATAGAATAGGTATAAGCGTGTTTGGCGTGCTGTCCAGGGAGAGGGTTCAGAGCTCTGTGAACTTTCAAGCCCTAGGATTTTTAACCCTTCTTGTCTGCAGGAAGCAGACAGCGCTCTGCTTCCGACCCGATCCCGGTATGCTCCCCAAAAGGTGATTATTGAGGACAGCAGCCAAAACAGAGTGGGGAGGCTCCCCAAAAGCATAGAAGGAGAGTCATGTATTATGTAAGATGTGTGGCTCCAGCAGGAGCGGTCCCAAGAGCTCAGAATTTTGCGGCCTGCTGTTGTGGCGGTGGGTGCAAATTAGGTGAGCATCACTTGCTGAAGGGGTCCACACTGGCGGGCGCAATGCTCCAGCTTGTTCGGTCCAGTGAGGCAGCAGCGTGTATCGACTACCATCTTTGGTTGGAGCCGTCCACACTGGCGGGTGCAAGAGCTCGAACTTTTGTAGTCTGCTGCTAAATCAGTCATCAGCGTGATCGTCTCTAGCGGGAGCAGTCCCCGCTGGCGGGTGCAATGCACCGGCTAGAGATGTCCTACTGAGAACAGCAGCGTATGTGAACGACCATCTCTGGAGATGTGGGTGCGATAACCACTGCGGTGGCGATTTGGAGAGGGGTACTTGTTTTCAAGCAAATTGTAATTCTGGGCGCGAAGCTCTATTTCGAGTGTATTATTGAGGGGGTAATTGGTATAAGGGGGGTGGCTTCAGCTGGAGCTGTCTGTACTTGTAGGTGCACTACTCGAGCTTAGAGGGGCCACTGGGGAATTAGGGGAAGGGGCGCTCCAGCAGGAGTGGTCCATGTTTGTGGGTACAGTGATCCAGCTTGGAGGGGAAGCTGTGGGTCTGGATTTGTGGAGATGACGTTGGCAGGAGCTGTCGGTGTTTGCGGGTGTAAAGCTTCGGCTTAAGCGTGCTGGGGAGGTGGCGGAGGGTGGTATCCAGACCCTTTGCTCAGTATTTAGAAGAAGCACCATTTTGATCGAATATAGCCATGTGTCTTTTTGGAAAAGATGCAACAAGTTTTTCACACCTGGATTTGGGGATCCTCTGCCATTCCTCCTTGCAGATCTTCTCCAGCTCTGTCAGGTTGGATGGTAAACGTTGGTGAACAGCCATTTTTAGGTCTCTCCAGAGATGCATGGGTTTAAGTCAGGGCTCTGGCTGGGCCGTTCAAGAACAGTCACGGAGTTGTTGTGAAGCCACTCCTTCGTTATTTTAGCTGTGTGCTTAGGGTCATTGTCTTGTTGGAAGGTAAACCCTAGGCCTAGTCTGAGGTCCTGAGCACTCTGGAAAAGGTTTTTGGTTCAGGATATCCCTGTACTTGGCCAATATATAATACACATATTATGTAAACACAAACTTTTCTTTTGGATGTGATTACACTTTTTGTTAATTCTGTTAATGTACTTTTTTTTTTTTTTTTTGTGTAGGTTTTAACCCATGTACACATACATGCATATATACTGGAAACTCATATCCTCTTATAACACAATGAAAAGTTCAATCGATAAAGGCCAGATGCAAGCATCTATGAATATTTTTCATCACTTAAATTAGCTTGAGGACATGACCATGAAATGTAATAGATAAGATCAGATAAGAAAAAGATTAATAAAGATGGTTTTAAACCTGTAGATCTTAGCACTCTTTAAATATCACTTTGCAAATACCAGTTCTTGGAAAAGAACAGAACACTTAGTACCCAGAAAAAACAAGGAGACAAATTTAGCGAAACATCCTTTCATATAAAATAATGGATGAGAATAAATTTCCATCATCCGATAAACACTTTTCAATCATTACCAGATGTACCTTTTATATGTAGAATTTAACAGAAAATACTGTCAGTATAGTGAAATATGAGTAAATGGAATGGATAACAATAAAAGAGAACCAATGTGTAATACTCGAGTATGCCAGTACCATGAAACAACAGTATGAATATAATGGGAATTAATAATAAAAGCATCATAAAGAATAATTCGTAATGAATATACTGAACATTTGCATATAGACAAAAAAAACAATGTAATAATGCAAATTTGATTTCTAAGGACACTGTGTTTGTGTGGACTGAACCTCGGCTGTGTACTGGAGGACTGACTCTACCGCTCAAGAGAACATCTTCATGTGAGGCGATTGATTTCTGGCTGAAGGTGGGCGCTGGGCTTGGAGCGTTCTGTGCTATTCTGCTCGTCTCCCTGACCTGCTACTTCTGGAAGAAGAACAAAAAGTATGAGTCTTGTTTTTGGAGATATACCACCTTCTGTCTTTGATTGATTATGCTAATAAGCTTCGTGCTTCTCTATCTTTGCGTTCTGGTAGGCTGGAGTATAAGTATTCCAAACTCGTGATGTCGGCCAATAAAGAGTGCGAGTTACCGGCGGCGGACAGCTGTGCCATTATGGAAGGAGAAGGAGAGGAGAATGAGGAGGAAGAAGTAGTTTATGCCAACAGGTCTTCTCTTCTGGCTAAGCTAAAGGCTATTGCTACTAAGGTGAGCTAAACAACTGCTTTCCTTTTAAAAGCTTTGCTTTTGTAAATGGTGCCATAGCAAAAACAGAAAATATGATAGTAATCTTTCCTAACATTCTCCTGTCACTCTTTGCTATTTTTGTGTATGAAAGAGGCATAAAACTTAAAAAAACAAGAAAATAACCCAGTAGAGGACATTAGACATTAACACCACTGAACTTAATTGTAATACTACGTTTTTAAAAGCTTGAGTTTGTGCTGCACCAATAACTCTTCATTTACATTACGTTTGCACATTCAGCCAATGCTTTTATCCAAAGTGCTTTAAGTAAGAGGAACAAAAGCAATCAGTCAAGGAGCCAACGAGAGTTGTAATATTGAATATATTTATTTGACAACTAAATGCTAGAGAAGAGGAGAAATGCAAAGCGGATTCTTTTATTCGATAAGGATGCATTATATTGATCAATGTCAGTGTTATAATTCAATGTTGCGTAAGGTTTCTGTTTTAAATAATGATTTTGGAATTTTCTGGTAATAAAACTGATAATAAAAATAATTTAGCATCAGCATTAAATCAGCAGACTAGAATGATGATCATGTGACTTTAAAGGCTGTTGAAAATTTAGCTTTGCATCACATTAATAAATTAAATGGTAAAATATATTATATTATGAACTACCATTACATCTTAAAATCTATTTTGTTATTGTATTTCTTGAGCAAAAAACTGCAGCATTGGTGAGAATAAGAGTTTTCTTTAAAAATATACAGGGTGGGCCATTTATATGGATCCACCTTAATAAAATGGGAATGGGAATATTAACTTCCTGTTTGTGGCACATTAGTATATGTAAGGGGGGGAAACTTTTCAAGATGGGTGGTGACCATGGTGGCCATTTTAATAAGGTGTATCCATATAAATGGCCCACCCTGTATTTTAAAAACTATTTAACATTTTGTTACCAGAGTTGAGTGTTTTAGTAACCTCTAATGGACATTTGCGGAAGTGTTTTCAAAAAATATGCCTCAAGTTCTTAATGATTTTCCCTTTCCGCACCGCAGAGCATTTCTGTTGAAATGACCTCAGTTCAACCCTCCCTTTTCAAGTTTTCCCTGCCTCGCTTTTTCTTTGTCTTTCCCTCCTTCACCCTGTGCTAGCAGCCACTGCAGTCGGAAAGTTAGCTGCGAGTGTGTGTGAGGGTGGGTGTGTATATGCCTTGATGTTTAACTTGGGGCAGCTGAAGGAGCTACTGAGGGACTTCTAGAAACATCTGTAAGATTAAAGACTGTTGAGCTGCATTGGCATATGCGGTGTGTCGCACTGTGTTCACGGCCAATTAGAAGAGAGCTTGAGAGGGAGAGAGTTGTATTCAAGCGTCACTCTTCAGAACTTCTTAAGCATTCAAACGTCTTAAGCATTCAGTCCTGAAAAATTCCCCCCCCCTTGGGAACATGCTCAGATTTCCCACAGTATATGGAGTCAGTTTTGGTCCTGTAATTATTGAGGAAGTTAATTAGGAGAATAATCTGTCCAAAATGAGAGGAATTCATCAATCATGTTCCTGGTAGGGGGGGGGGGATGTATTCGCTGGTCTCCCAGTTTGGTTTTGGGCACTTTTCAGCAGATAAACCTGCTAAAAACAGCAGCTTAAACCAGCTTGGACACATAAACATAGCTGACAAAAACACATATTAACAGAATTCTGAAACAAATGAATCTTTTCAAGTATGTATTTGACATACAATATTTAAATGTATATATATTTCTGTGTTTCTAGTGATAGAAAAATCACTGTTGATCTTACTGTGAAGTGTATGAAAAAAAATATATACAAAAAATTGACCTCTCAGAAAAAAGCTGAAAAATGTATAATTTAAATTTTATTTATTTATTTATTTAATACTAATTATTTAGTGTGTATTAAAATCAACACATTTTATTTAAAACCACTGTCATATGAATATTCATAATTCTTTATGGTTGAAATATTTAAGTACATTGTGTGCTGAGTGTTTCCAAATTCAAAAATTCTCAAATTATACAGGTGCAGATTAGCCAAAACTGTAATTTTTATAACTAATGACAATCTAAAGACAAAAAATCATGAATATAAATGTTTGGGTGTTAATAATTGGGTTAATATTAGATAATGGGAGGTGGTGAAAGTTAATATGATGTGGTAAAAAAAAAAAGTATTTTGATTTGAAAAAATTTACACAAAAATAATTCACAATAAGACGAGGAAATGTTTATTCATCATAAACTGGGTCAATTTGAATAGTACACAATATATTTTAAAGGGGACCTAAAGCAGGTCTCCAAAAAGTCTTTAGTTTTATCATATTTATAAAAGAAAGATACAGCTTTACGATTCTCTCCGAAAAAAGCTGAGCTCCTGGAGGCGTGCTTTGTGGGCGGAGCTAAAGAGTGACGAGATGCCTTCACTTACCGTCTGCAGTTCTGAATCATGACCGGGATCTTTTATAGCTTCTTTTTGAAAACTTAACAAGGTTATCTTTCCCTTACAACCAAAAACGCCCTTCTTTGGAAACATAGGTGTACTTCCCTTGCAGTGCAGCCGAATGAAACTCGTTGATGAGCTCGATCTCGCCCCCTCTGGTCTGCGCAGGCGCGTGTTTCCGGGAGAAATGCCCATATAAGGAGTTCTATAGTCAACTACATCATAAAACAAACGATTGAAAAAAAAAAAAATCTCAGAAGTATGATTTTTAGCGCACTTTGTCCATGTGTAGCATGAAAATCCAACTTTTTAACCGTGTAAACAACTCTGAATGCAAAAGTCCACATTACCCCTCCTATAACAATATTACGATTCGGATTCACACCAAACAAGATAGTACTAACGTTACTTGTGAGTAATTAAGCAAGAAATTTGCTAAGCTAATGGCACAAAATATTGAGCTAATAAGCTTTTAAGAAATAAACAACACCGAAAGATTGAGTAAAAAAAGTGCAATTAAAACTTTCAGTTTTGAATGCAACATTTCCATTTAGTCAGCGTTTCTCTCAGCTCAAGGGATCTGCCACCTTGAATGGATTTTTCATTGCGCTTGCCAAAAAGAGTTTTTAAAATGCAGGATATTATTGTTGGCTACCTTTTAGAACAGGCTTTGCGTAGGGAGCGTGCCGGTGATGCATTAAAATACTGTCCATGTAGGAAACTAGGTTTCATAACCGAACTTATGTGCAAATAACAGCGTTCCAGAAATCTGTGCCATACCGAGGCAGTTGCAGGTCATTTGTCTTTCTGTTTAACAGACCTAGCTGTTTGATTTGCACGCTGGTTGTCCTGGTAACGTGCGTTGTCCGCGGACAGTCCTTGGCCTTCGCAGGGCAGGCTTTTCAAAGGGAGGCGACCTTGACGGAGAGGCCGATTCCTCACTCTGTTTGTGTACATTTGTCGCGCCCGCATTCAGCGATTTGTTCCCATTTCGCCTGCATTTTCAAAACCGTGTTCCTGTTTCTAGGGCAACAAGAAGAGCGGTGAAGTCGTCCAACTGCAGTTCTCCAATACAGAGAAGTCGGTGTGGGGATAGAAGAGGAATACGGAAAAGAAAAGGATGAATGGAAGTCTGATATCACACGCAGCAGCCTTAAGAAAACAAGGGTACAAGTGCCCGAGGAAGGAACATGGGTTTAACAAGACTGCGATGCCTCAGGAACCCGGATGGACGTGTTTTTACCAATATTCCTGTCGAGATTTACCACTATGCAGTTGTGTATGTGTATTGTAAATGTGTGAAAATTCCCTCCCTCTCCAGTGCCCGGGCTTCTCCAGAAGCTTTTCGGAGCGACAGGCGCGACTTTACACGAGCCCTAGCTTGTCAGAGCGAATGTAGCCAAGGGTCACACAAATACACTCAGACGTTAAGCTTTACTGACAGACGCTTCCAATCCCAGCTAAACAGCACTGGAAAGCCATGTAAAGTGTGTTGTGTTCAAGTGCGGCCAAAATAGAAAATTTTTCTCCCTCTTTTTTTTTTTCTTTTTCTTTTTTTTTTAGTAACCTATTTGACTGTGACGGTGACATTCCGAATGAAATATGACATGAATAAAGTCTATGTATAAAGAGATTACAGCAAAGCAGGAGTCATTTCTGTACGGCTATTTTTATGATTTTTCGACATACCTCTGTTAATCTGGCTTATAGTATCAAGACAAACACAGGACATTTCAGGAGAAAAGGATTCAAGAACTGTGACTGCAGTCTGAGGTGATGAAACATTTGCAGTCTAATTAAGGAACTTAATGAACTGCCGGTGGGCTTTTTATTCATGAAATTTTAAGAGCCATCGACATGAAATCTGGGGAATGATCTGCAGAGAGCCGTATTGATTCTGGATTGAGGTGTAAACCTGTAGTTTACTGTGCCGCCGGGATTTAGTTGTTTTCTTTGGTCTACTACTACTCTGAAGTGTTAGATATACTGTAGGCAATATTATTCACATGAGTAATTCTGTGATTTTTCTCATTTTGTGTGCATGTGTGTTAACCGTGAAATTAACGGTCCAACTGATGTCAGTTCTTTATATAATTTTTGATATTGTGTATAATAAATGATTGTTTGCACTCTTTAAATGTGTCAAACTTAACCAATATGTTTTTGTCATGTGATGTTTTGATATTTTTTTTCATAATCCTATATTATAATTAGCTTTTTTTATACTCATTTTCACCCTTTTAATTAAAGGGCTTAGTTTGGGTAGGTTTTTATTTATTTAAATGTTTATATTTAGCTTTTTTTATTTTAGTACTAGTCAAGTATTTCTATTTAATATTTCTATTTTATTTCAGATTTATTTAAACTAACAAAGTATTGAATACTTTGTAATCTAAAAGTTATGCTTATGTCATGGCTTGATAACAAATCATAAGTGTCCATATTTTATTTCTTTGTCTTCCTAAAGTTATCTGCATATATATTGATCATTAATATTTACTGTGTTATTTACAGCATCATTAAATTTGGTGGTGTTCGATGCATCACATCAGGTTTTTCACATGAAACATCATTTTGAGTACGGATTATGCTATGTTTTAATATAAATACGACAAGCTGAGTGAATATTCTTTTTGTAACGGCACAGGTTTAGATCAACGTGACGATGAGTAGATGATCACAGAGCTGTCATTTTTAGGTGAACTATCGCTTTAAATCTGCAGCGGTGTAGCAAAAGCCTTGTACGTTTAGCTGTCCTCATTAGTTCTCTCACTCGTTCTGAATGTCACAGCTCACTATCTTTTATTCTGACTCTCACTCATTCCTGTGCCTCTTCGTCTCCCAGGGCTTCAGAAATATCGTGGTTGTTGTAGGTGGAGGAGGTCGTGTCTAACCTGGAAAAGTGCAGAGGTTCTGATATCTCCAATAAAAGCCTCGACTCGGTGCCACAGCCATTAGAATTCCATAGAGGACGGAGAAAGTGTGATGTGCACAATTCACCAAAAAAAAAAAAACCTCCCTCACTATCTCTATCCCTCAGCCATCACTTTAACTCTCCCATTCATGCCGTTCTCTCTCGCTTTCTCTCACCTGTCCCCTCTCTCTCTCCTCAGACGAACTCGTGTGGCTGATAAAAGGAAGAGTTTTCAAAGGCTTCAGCACTTCCGATGTATTATTCTGGCCAGAAAATCCCTGGCAAAAATTGCATTCCATTTCCCCGCTCATAATCTCTTCTGCTTCGTCCTCTTTAGAAAGCCAGAAGCCAGCTGATTGGATGTCAGCAGAATAATTTAGTGGAAGAGAGAACACCCGGAGTAGTTTTTTTTTTCTTTTTTAATTTCAGTGAAGAACCTGACTCGTCATTGTGAGACATCTGAATCCATCACAGTCCCAATGACAGAAAGGTTGAGTGCTGAGAAGGTAAGTCACTGTGTGTTTGTGTATGATAAAAGATTCACTGTTATACCACAACCTCGACATGAGGAAAAAAAAAACCCAGACAACTTATCATTTAGTTTGTTTATTATGATGTCATAATGTCCTTTTTATTGCACACTGCACCATGGGTACTGTTCTATTGCTTTGTGTTCAAACCGAAAAGTTCAGTGCCTTCCCGAAGTACACGTCCCACACATTTGTAACTCCTTTACAGACCTAAAGGAGATATTGTAGTCTATTTAAACCTTACATACAAATTTGAAATCATCCCAAATTGTTCTCTGTACATCCAACGAACATGCCATTTCAGAAAAACAGAGAAAGAGTGTCGTGTCACACATTCAAAATTTAGGGTTCGACAACTGTACTGTATTTACTAACAGATGTTACAGTAAACTGTCCTGTACATACAACAGAAAACAAAACTGATCACTTTTTATTTTAACTTGCAGACCCGCACAGAATCATTTTAATTGGTTATTAACAATACTGGAACCTATCTAAGTTATATTCAAGTATTTTGGCAAGGTAGTTATAATCTCATCTGTGTTTAACAGATTTCCAGAAAAATGTGGGGAAGAGTCTGCAGATTCCGTTCAGGCTAAGTAATGGATAACCACAGTAAACATCAAGATTGTTTCTTCATCAGATCAAATGTAGCGTTACATCACTTCCTTACAAATGGATCATCTGCACTGAATGGGTGCCGTCAGAATGAGAGTTCAAACATCACAATAATCACTTTGTAATCCACATGACTCCAGGCCATCAATTAATGCCTTAAAAAGCAAAAGTTTGTTTTGAATAAAAAAAAATGTCTATAATTCAAAATAATGCCCTATTGTCCTTTTATTATGGATTTTGGACGGATGTTTTTGAACAGACGTTTGAAGTTTAAAAACCACACAATGATTAATTTGTTTCATACAAACCTGCAACTTTTTAATTCACAACTTAACTGATGGACTGGAGTGGTAAGGATTAATTGTGTTGTTATCAGTTGTTTGGACTTTCATTCTGACGGCACCCATTCACTGCAGAGCATCCATTGTTGAGCAAGTAATGTAATGCTACTGAGAAATTATTTAAAATTATTTTTTGGGTGAACTGTTCCTTTAACATGATTGCCTACATACAGTAGTACACACTCCAGTCTATAGTTCTGCTCACACATCAGCCAACCTCGACGTTGAATTCGGATATGACACCTGTGAGTGTGAAGTAAGGTTATACGATACAGATTTCTTTTAAAGCCAAACTGTTTATGAACCTAACCATATTTAGCACTCCAAACAGGGCTGACATCTGTATTCTGCCGTGGTGCAGAGATTTATGTCAAACATAAACAGATCTCTGAAAGTTTGCCTTAAACTTTCCCACGCAGTGACGCGTTCAGACACAGCCGGCTGCTTTTGCAGTAAGACCCTCGATCCCCACTCTAAAATGAAATTGCTGCAGTGGGTGAGGGAGGCTCGCTCTCCATTTGTGTTTCTGTGCAGACTGCAGTCTCGGCTCCCTACTAAACCGTTTCTAAGCCACTCAGACGAAACCGCCACATTTTACTTTTTCTTCTCTCAAAAACATTCTTAAAGAGGCTAAGGCTGGAACGAGGACCCCTAGCAACTTAACGTGCAGAAAGAGGATGTGTGCAGATTTTGGGAGGGTGTTGTACTGTGAGCCTCAACACAAAAGCATTGAGTTGCTGAGTATGGGGCTGGAGTTTATGGGGCAGTGAAATACATTACATAAACCATGCTGTTTGTCTCTCTACACTCAATGACTTACTGACTCTATCTGCTGTCCTCATTTCCTCGTATGTTTTTGTAGTTCCTTTATTGGTAATTTACACAAAGAGCTACATTTTGACTTATTGATCTTGCCTATGTAAAAGTGACCACCACAGTACTGGTTTCCAGTGTGTTGCTATGCATTTGTGAATTTGTTCTGGGTGGTATTTAGAACATTCCTGCTCTGTTGTTAGGGTGTGGTTGGTTTCCAGGGTGTTGCTATGGAGTTGTGAAGGTGTTCTGGGTGGTATTGAGAACATTCCTGCTCTGTTGTTAGGGTGTGGTTGGTTTCCAGGGTGTTGCCATGGAGTTGTGAATGTGTTCTGGGTGGTATTTAGAACGTTCCTGCTCTGTTGTTAGGGTGTGGTTGGTTTCCAGGGTGTTGCCATGGAGTTGTGAATGTGTTCTGGGTGGTATTTAGAACG
>JAUMHR010000075.1:16023205-16059170 GCA_032361145.1 Enteromius fasciolatus | reverse complement strand
GTTGTGAATGTGTTCTGGGTGGTATTTAGAACGTTCCTGCTCTGTTGTTAGGGTGTGGTTGGTTTCCAGGGTGTTGCTATGGAGTTGTGAAGGTGTTCTGGGTGGTAGTGAGAACATTCCTGCTCTGTTTGTTAGGGTGTGGTTGGTTTCCAGGGTGTTGCTATGGAGTTGTGAAGGTGTTCTCGGTGGTATTTAGCATGTTACTGTGCTGTTGTTAGAGTGTGGTTGGTTTCCAGGGTGTTGCTATGGAGTTGTGAAGGTGTTCTGGGTGGTATTTAGAACGTTCCTACTCTGTTGTTAGAGTGTGGTTGGTTTCCAGGGTGTTGCTATGGAGTTGCAAAGCTGTTCTGGGTGGTTTTTAGTATGTTACTGTGCTGTTGTTAGAGTGTGTGGCTGGTTTCCAGGGTATTTCTATGGAGTTGCAAAGATGTTCTGCCTGGTTTAAGAATGCTATCGTGCTGTTTTCAAGATTTAGTTGGTTTCCAGGATGTTGGTTTGCAACTGCTATCGTGTTCTGAGTGTTTTTGTAAAACGTTACTGTGCAGTTGCTAGGATGTGATTGGTTACTAGGGTGTTGCTATGCTTTTGCCTTAGTGTTTTGAGTGTTTTTAGTATGCTAATATACAGGTATTTCCTGTGCTGTTACTAGGGTGTTTTGGATGGTTGCCAGGGTGTAGCTATGCAATTCCTAAGGCATGGGTGTCAAACTTCCTGGAGGGCCACAGCCCTGCAGAGTTTAGATCCAACCCTAATTAAACGCACCTGATTCAGCTAATAATTCCTTTAGGCTAATTTGAAAACTATAAGGTATGTTTGATGGAGCAGAGTTTGACTTATCTGTCCTAGTGTGGTTTTAGCAAGTTTCTATGCAGGTGCTGCAGATGTTCAGAGTGTTTTTTAAATGTTACTACAGTATCCAGGGGGTTAGAGGAGTTAGGTGTTTGTTGGAATTCGTAATGATATTGCTCACCAGTAGTAATCCCTAATTAGTGGGCAAAAAACTGAGGATGTGTGTACAGTAGTTTATAAAGGCTCAGCTGTGTATTGATTGTACATATTTGTGTAGTTGCACTATATCTCTTGGGTTTCTGTGAGTTTCTGTCTTCATCGGAAGACTAAATCTGTCATTGATTGGTTACGTTTTTCTGTCATCTGATTTTCTCGTTCCTGCTGTGTATGTTCACATCCTGGTACTGTTAACTGACACACAAACGATTTGCTTTGCTGCCATGCTGTTGAATTATGAATGTTGAGAGCTTTAGCATTTCTAGGTTACTGTTACATGTTTGTTTACTATGTCTCTTCATGAGGAGCCAAGAATGGGTGATCCTACAATGACATGATACAGTTTGACACTTGCATTAGGTAGCGTGATATTGTACAGAATCCCTTGGGGCCATGTGATGGCCGCAAGCTAAAAACAAGCAAACTTTTAACATTTTAGCTCTCCTCAATCTTCAGTTGTCAAAGAACCCGAGCGTCCCACTCTCTTCCAAACGAACCAACAGAAAAACATAGAAATGTATAAAACTTCTGAAATGTAAAAAAAGACATCTGTAAAAAATGGCCTGGTTCCCTCCCGCCCAAAGGCTCTTAAGGAACCTCTCGTATTAAAACTATAGGACAAATGATAAGGCACAACAAGCCGATATCGAACAACAGAATACATTTTACATTCACTGCATCACAAAGCATTTCACACATCAGAAATGCAACTGATTATTACCGGTTTTCCACTAAAATGGCACCGGTGCCAGTGTTGGGGTAGACAGAAATATTAAGCAGCACAACTGTTTTAAACACTGAAGATAAGAATTGTTCCTTAAGCAGCAAATCAGCATATCAGAATGATTTATTAATTAACAAGTGTCACTGAAGACTGGAGTAATGATGCTGAATATTCAGTTTTTAAAATATATTAATATAGAAAACAGATATTTAAATTGTAATAATGTTTCACAATGTTACTGTATTTTTGATTAAATACAGCCTTGGTGAGCAAAAGATAATGCAAATATTTGCAATTTCAAGTTATGGTAGCCAATTATGTTTCTCCGAGAACTTATAATATAATATAATATAATATAATTCCATTTTACGTTTTAAAAAGTGTATTTGGTGACAGTACTGTTTCTTGCTTTGTCACAAACAAAGTTTTTTTTTTCTTCTACTGGCGAATCACCATTTATCCAGTCGACAAGTGTGGGGTGGCACCATGATGGTGAAAAAGAGGTATATGTCAACTTTTTAAAGTACCTCACAAGCTCATCTTCCAGACTTTCTGTCCCTGAATGCTTCTCGTCACAGGCAATGTAAACAAATATAACGTCTCGAGCACTGCATATCTGTGCTGCAACATAAACATGCATCACAGCCAATCCAAACTCAACACTTATGAGATGCAGTTAATGTAATATGCTTTCAGATGCCATGACAGTGTACTAAAATGGTGTTGTAACCTCTGGCATCAAGCCACTGCCTGTAATGCGACGACGTGAAGTTTGAGGTGCGAGCGCTCACTTGATGGTTTTCCTGCTCTGGACCTCATGACCAGCGTAGACTCTAATACTGTCGACTTGTGCTGTTAAAACCATCGGTTAAGATTCTGTACAAAATGTACAACATAGAAATACATACAGTTTAGGTTATTACAATGAGGCCTACAAAAGAAAACGACCACAAATTCCAGTGTCCAGTATTGCAGGCGGAGCCGTTTCTGTCAGTCTGGCCCAATCAAAAACTGGTTTGAGTTTTACATCATCACATCATGGCCGTTTACAACATACATAATAAAGCTATCAAAACAAAAGTTTTCAAAATCTCTCTATAAAGGATTTTTTTGTTCTTTTGTTTCTCTACAACAATGTGAGTTAATATGTACAACAAGCCCTAAAAATAATTTAATAATCATCGTAATCATACACACTTTCTACACACTGTAGGCAGACCTAGTTCTTGGGCAGAGCACAATGTGTGCTGATTGGCTAACAGTCGCTAAGGAGCAGGAGTCTGGAGGAAGGGGCGAGGTCACAGAGAGGAAGTGGTGGAGTCGACAATCTCTCTGCCGTTGCACACCGTCGGAACGTAGTGGGCGCTGACAGATGCTTGAAAAAGACAGCAAAAGTAGAATTAGAGGAATGAAATGGACAGTTATGGGAATGTAAAAGAGGTGAGGCCTAACAAGTCGTTTTAAATATTGGTAACTGCATATACAGAATCTGCAAACGGTTATATTATTTTACCAAAATAAGAGGATCATACAAAATGTGTGTTATTGTTTATTATTTAGCAAATATACTGTGAATATATTTCACAAAAATGATGTTAATATATAGTGCACAAGAGAAAATAATAGTTGAATCTATAAATGGCGTTCTTAATACTGAAAGATCCACAGTTGTTGTTTTTTTGTTTAGTGATAGTTGTTTGTCCTGAACAGTTAAATTGCCTTATGTTCTTAGGAAAAATACTTTTAATTATTTGGTTTTCCAATATTTTTGTGTATTTTCCAACACATCTTTTTACACTGAGGACAACTGAGGGACTCATATGCAACTATTACAGAAGACTTAAATGCTCATTGATGCTCCAAAAGGAAAAACCATGCATTAAAAACCAATTTGAAGATCAGGACAAATTTAACTTTCTTCTGGGGGACATGTGAATATCTTCTGTAGCTTCTGAAAGGCAGTAAATGAATAAGATTTGTAGGCAAAATAAGAAAAAAATTCACATGTTCATTCTGTTCAAATGTTTCCAATGCATGCTCTGAAAATGAAAATGTACTGTATTTACATGCTTCACTATACTGCAGCAATAGTGATGCATGTTGAAATGCGATTCCAAACACCAACACAGATGGCCAACTTCACATAAAAGGCACCACAAACTTTTCACCATGTTCACCGACATGCTTTTCCCCTGATTTGATTCTCCTCTCATCACCTTCCTCCCCCTCTTTTTTCCTCCTAGCGGGTGACTGTATGTGATCTTGTGATCTCTTCTTTGCAGTGTCGGTCATGTTATTTATTAGACGGATGAAATGTAAATAAAGATAAAACTGTTTACCTGATCTGTTTTTGTGCTTGTGAATAATGCATTAGAGCAGAAGCAGTTGTCTGCGCACACATGGGCTTATTACCCAGCATCAGGCGGCAGAACGGCCACTCAGCCGCACCTTTCCTCTGGGTTCTTACACAACTGCTCTGTGTGACAATGCTGACATTCAAATCCTCTGTGTAAATTGGCATATCAAAGGGTTGTAATCACTACAAACCGTCTGTGTAAGCACTGCGGAAAGTTCAACACCGGAAACCAGTTGGCTTTGTGTGTCACTTGTATTTAGAGCACAAATGAATTGCTTTGCAGCATATTCTCATTTTGTGCTATTTTTTTATGGATCAGCGTGGTTGCAAGTTTGCATTATCGTGTAAGTATATAATATATGTTCACATTAGACCCATCATGCCACAACCATGGCAATAAATTCAACAATATCAAAAATTGTTGCTAAGGTATTATTACGATGATCTAAGTGCGTCTAAGCATGTGTCAGAATTAACTTTTAAATGAGTGTAACGTTCCCAGCCAGTATTACTGTCAAACTCCACTAGAGGACACTCCTGTCATGTTTATTCACTCTGCTCTTTCATTCATGCACCGAACTCTATTTCCCAAAACTCTCCTCTTCTCCACAGCTGTTGCCAATGAATCACGCCCCCTTCACTCATTAGCTTCAGTATAAATGCCAGTCTCTTGTAACAATCCAGTGTGAAGTATTGTGATAGCATCTGTCTTCCAATTCCAAGCTTTTTTTTTTCCCATGTGTGATTTCCTCTGACTCTTTTGTGACAGAATTCTTTGCCACGCCAGGATCCAGCGAGGTTTATGGAAACCGACGATCGAAAAGGGAACCCACGAGCAACTCCTAGATCTTAAACAGGGTCTTAAACAGGGTAAGCGATCGATTGAGGATTATGTGTTTTGTGAACTGTGCATTTGGGTGCCATGGAGTGATATGGTTCTTAAGGACATTTTTCGCTGGGGTCTTATTGAGCCGACCAGATCGTGGATGCCAGTAGGGAAGTTTAACTGCAGTTTACTCGACTTCCTGGAGTATGCTCTGGTGTTGGCGGATTCTAAGTTCACAGTAGGCATCACTGACAATCCCGAGTCACTCCACAAGATGGCCCCAGGTGGGCCTCTCTGTTGTTTGCTCCGCCCAGGTGGGCGTCTCCATGAAGAGCGTCTGGAAGCCGCTCCTTAGAGGAGGGGCTATGTAACATTCCCAGCCAGTATTACCGTCAAGCTCCACTAGAGGACACTCATGTCATGTTTATTCACTCTGCTCTTTCATTCATGCACTGAACTCCATCTCCCAGAACTCTCCTCTTCTCCATAGCTGTTGCCGATCAGTCACGCCCCCTTCACTCATTAGTTTCAGCATAAATGAAAATGAGAATTTGATGATGGCCTCCATGGCCATGACAAGGCTGGACGAGGACTCGGAAATGTGACAGGACTAGACGAGTGTTCCATGTTTCCCCTTATGGCAGTAGCAGGGCAAGACGAGGGTTCAGCGACCTCCGTGGCCATAACGAGACATGACAAAAACTCGGTGGCAGCTTCCTTAGCCGTAGCAAGGCGAGGCATGGGTACTATGGCAGCCCTCATGGCTGTGGCAGGGCAGAGCGAGAGTTCATTGGCCTCCATGGCCAGGACTAGGCATGATGAGAATTCAATGGCGGCCTTTCTGGCTGTGGCAGGGCAGGTTGAGAGTTCAATGGCAGCCCTTCTAGCCGTGACGGGGCAAGACAAGAGTTCAACTGCCTCTGAGGCTGTAACTTGACGTGACAAGGAGATGGCTTCTATAGCCATGGCAGGGCGAGGCGAGGGCTCAATGGTGCAAACCAATAGTCCTGAGGGTTCTGCCTCCGGGGAATTTACGGCACCCGTCAACACCTTGGGGGTTAGTGCAGTCAGCGGCAGAACCTCTGAGGGGTCAATGACCGGCACATCCTGTGGTTCTGCCTTAAACTTGGGAGCAGGCGAAGTCTTGGAAGCACATTCGTAGGCAGATGAGGCTTCTAAAACAGACTTGTGGACAGATGTAGCCTCTGGAGCACAGTGTGCGGCCCACATGCTAATGATTGCAACCGCCATGTATATGTAGGGAAGTACAGAGGATAAAGGGACAGTCTCAGACGTGGCTTGTGCTGAAGCTCTGGGGATGCCCGCTGCATGCACCAGCCTCAAATGCCCCTGGAAAGCCCTGGTATCGCCAAGTGCAACATCCACGATGCTGAGGAAAACTGGAGTGGCATCCGTGGTGGCTGGAGACTGTGGCTTGAAATCAGTAATGGCTGGAGGCTCTAGTGTGACAGTCTTTTTGTGCAATGGCTCGAGGTTGGCAGCCATCTTGTGCAGTGGCTCTGGCTGATCAGCGGAGACATGATGTGGCTCTGGATGATCTGAAATGATGTGGCATGGCTCTGGGTGATCAGCGATGACGTGAAGATCGAAGCTGACCTGATAGGTGAGGATTAGCATTAATTGACTTGGCTTGTGAATGACGGCAATGACTTCACTAGGCTCGTGAGGATCTTTAGTGGCTTGACTGGGCTCCACAAAGGCAGTTGTGGCAGTTGACACACATCAAAGCAAAGTCCAAAAATTGAGCTAAGGAAAAAAAAATCTCTATAAGAAATAATGTAAAGTTGAATAGTTAGCAATGGCTAACAATTCTCGGATATGATTTTCCAGCGATCGTTTACCCTGCTTGAGTGCGAAAAAGATTCTAGTGGTGTCCATACCTGACCAGTGTCCACATGAAAAGCTGATGGATCCTTTTGTGGCTGAGTATTCTGTAATGAAGGGGACTGGGGCACGTGGATCCAATTGCAAAACTTTATTGGAAAACATGGTAATACAGGCAGGGTCAGACATCAGCAAACAGTAAGGGTGGAGGCAAAACACAAGAATAATCCTGAGGGATAGCGTGGGTCGGTCGAGGAGGAAACAGTATCCAAAGGGGCAAAACAGAGCAGAAACCAGGTGGAGATCGAAACACAGGGGAAAAATCACAGACAAGACTAATGAACTAGGAAATGCATTGGAAGGAGGATAAACACTCAATACTCATAGGTTAGATTAACAAACACAAAATGCTTTTAAAGTGGAGACAAGGGGGCGGAGCTGATCAGTTGCTATGGAGACAAACAAGTGGACAGAGGCAGAACAAGGGGAGCATTAAAACAGTGGGCAACACACTTCATAATAAGAGTCCTTAGAACACGGTATGGGAACACAGACACAATGGGAGACACATTTCACAATAAAAGACCTAAATATGACAGGGAAACACAGACAGAGCTAACACACCCAAAACAGATTTCGGGATAGAGTGCCCTCTACTGGAGTTCATGAGCCCTCCAGCTGGTAATCATGACAATGTGTATGTGCTGTGTATATTTATTATGTATAATTAGATACAAACACTTGCATATAAATATTTAAGAAAAATACATTAGGTTTATATATTAAATATATTTATATAAATGTATAAATGTAAATTTGTAAAAAATATATGTAGTAAACGTGTTTGTCTTTATACATTATAAATATAAACTGCACACACAAACTTTTATTTTGGATGTGATTATTCGTTTAATCCGAATATATATATATTTATATACGCTTTTTCAAGTCTTTTTCAGCTTATTAGCATGCCTCTTATTAACATATTGGATGTTTATTAGTACTAAAAGTAAAACAGTACTCCGCTTTACCCTATCCTTAATCCTTAATCCTAACCAATACCTAAATTTAACAACTACTTTACTAACTATTAATCAGATGCAAATGAGGAGTTTATTGAGGCAAATTTGGTAGGTGTTTCTTAATAGCAAGAATTGGGCCTCTCTTTCTTAGAGTATTGATACTTAATCTTCAAATACTGAAATATATCTTTTTGTTTTGTGTGTAGATCTTACCATGGGACGCGTAGCTAGTGGCCGGCCCGCTCACACTGAACCGGTTCATGTTTAACCGGTGACTGGTGACGTTCTTCTGAGGCTGGAACATGATGATGTGGACTTTGGGGGCAAACATGCAGCCCAGCACCACAAATCCACTCAGACTGACAGATATACACATGGTTGTGGTTTGGACCTGAGAGAGAGAAAAACCACAATTCATTTCTCACCCTCATTGTCTCTATGGTGACTCTCATTCATTCCCATAATCAGAAGCTATTAGTTGTAACTATCAAGAACCCCCTTGGCTAATAAAGAGGTAGAGCACAGGGGTATAATAACAGTGACATTTAGCAAAGTGCTGCGTAAATAGCATTTGATTAGAAGTAGTTGAACGTCTCCCATTAGCAACATAATTTTCCTCCCTCCAGTTTTAGATCTTCTTGTTGTTCCCTGTGGTACCCCGTCAAGGCGCACCGCTGATATCGAATGAATAGGAGGACGGATATAACACTAAACTGAACAGGAATTTCTCAGCCCAGGGGAATCTAGACCTTCACTAACAATCCAATGCTGTTCCGCTTAAGGAACGATTTCACAGAGAGCTAAATGAACGGTATGATCCGTTTCAGTTAGGCCTTTATCTCATTACGACTTATCAGCGGGTTCCCCATGCGCGTATGTTCATGTCCTGCTAAAAATATGCGAACCGATAAGCTGTTAGTCTTGCTCGTGTTTTCTGCAGTGTAATCAGCATGAGCCATCTTACAAAGCTGTTCTTATTCTGTTGTGTTTTACTCGGCCGGTTCGTAGCTCTGCATGCATTTGCACTCAGGGTTTCTGTACCTTTCAACTATCCTGGCCTTCTACGGGCATCAGCATTCTGTGCAAATGGTCTCTGAGGGCAGTGTCTCTTGAGCAAAGAGCCTCTCTTTGCACTTCATTGACTGCGCCCCTAGTAAGATACGTTTTCGTCCAGCTCACTGCAAGAATTCCTCTTTGCGTCAGCAGGCTGTCTACATGGTCCAGTTTCTCTCTTGAGTGGCAATGCTGTTTGGGTACTTCAAGCTGGTTTGTTGAATGACAAGCTCGGTTATAGAGACTGAATCGCTCTATGTGATATATTTGTTGCATCAACGAGCTATTGAGAAGTTGTCTTTTGAGGCTAGTGTTTGCTGAAGATTTAAATTTGTCAACAGATTTCTATCTGACAGTTCTGCTTGCTTGGTGTTATTCCTAATACACGTAACAGCTATCCGAACAGCAGGCGTCTTGCGGTCCCACAAGCGCGGATACAAGACAACGTCGTCTGTTTTGCATGTTAATGGTTCCGCTTTTCAGCTCAGATCAGTTTGATTCATTCTCACTAAAGCAGATTAAATCTAGCTGTGTTCAGTTGGGTTCAGGTACTTTCATTTGATTTGAGCAGTATTTCTGCGGATGTCAGACAGGACTGAGTATAATTCAGTTACGTTAAGAATTGGTTACCTTTAAATTCATGAGCTGGAAATGTAATCGATTTGACCACACCCCAAAGGAAGCTGAATTCGTTTCAATTTGTACAATTAAAAATATTGTTTGGTTTAAAGTAAAAAGATAAGTAAGATATCCCCTACTATCAGCATTAAGGTAGAAGGTTCAGAGTGGCATGTTGCGGTTGTTTTTTTGTTTTTTTTTAATTAATAATGACTAATATTAATTAGTATAGATTTTTTTTTATAATATCTAAAGTTCCATAAAGATATTTTGTATATTTTCAACCATAAATATTTTAACATTTTCTTTTTTATTAGTAAGATGCATTGCTAAGAACTTCATTTAGTCAACTTTAATGGTGATTTTCTCTATATGCTTGCACACTAGAATCTTGTCCAAATATTGTCCTATCATAACAATAATCATCAATAAAAAAAATTCATATAATGTAAAAAAATCCCAATAAACAAAATACAATTATGACTGTTTTTGTGGTCCTATGTCACATAGATGTATTTTTTAGTTGGATTCTGTTATTTGATTTGTCTTCTATTATTAGAATTTTGCATTTTTACACTTTTACAAAAAGAAACTAATATAACAAACAGCCACAAATTTATACAAGGCCTATGAGTCATGTTTAAACATTCAGACAAGGCTTAATGAATAGACCATTCAACATTTGCCTTGACAAATCTTCCTTTTCTAACTGAAGGGAAGTTCACCCAAAAACTAATTGTTTGTCATTACTTCATAGCAGAACAAAAGAAGATACTTTGACACTGGCTAAACATATTTGCAGCCCAATGTCTTTCATTATATGAAAAATAATTTCATACAACACAAGTTTGGTATGACATGAACATTGACAATTACATTTTTGGGTGATTCCTCACTTTAAAAGTTACACTTACTGTAATTCTGTGAATTCTGTGTCAGACATACCCTGTAGTCACTGGAGGTGACGTAGAAGATGGGCAGGAAGGCCAGCCAGATGATACAGGTGGTGTACATGGTGAAGCCAATGAACTTGGCCTCATTGAAGTTCTCCGGACACTTGCGGGTCTTGAAGGCGTAGACCGTGCAGAGGACCACCAGAACCACATCGTAGCTCAGCGACAGCAGCATGCTAGAGTCCCGTACGTTACATTTCAAAATCACAGTCTGACGTTTCTCCGGTGTTGTGAACCGCCGTGTGCCGGGCACTTCCACGAGTAGCCATACGGACACCAACAAGAGCTGCACGGAGATCAACGACAGACAGATGAAGACCTGTGAGCTGGGACTGATGAAGCGTGGTCGCTGAGCCCCGCCTTCTTTTACGCCGCTGAAGATGCGAGCGATGCGATTGGTCTTCGTGAGCAAGGCGGAGTAGCAAACGGCGAACGAGGTACCGAGGCCTAACCGCCTCAGCGTACACACGACAGGCGAGGGCTTTGCAATGAAAATGAAAGTCATGACGTAGGACATGAAGACGCCCAGCAGCAGGATATAGCACAGCTCACGGCCGGATGCTTTGACCAGTGGTGTGTCGTTGTGCCGAATGAAGACGACAAAGACCATTAAGGTACATATGAAGCCAACGCATGCAATCGAGATGGGTCCAATGGCCCAAGCATCCTCCCACATGATGTAGTCCTCAGGAAGGTCGTAGCATCCGGTCAGGTCGGGACGGGGCCATTGGCCGGGTGCACAGGGCATGCATGTGAACTCATCCGGCAGGTATTCGTAGGGCTCACAAGGAGTACAAATCCAGCAACAGTATTCGCCTGCTTGCATCTTCTTCATCTCGTTGGGAGCGCAAGGGTCACTGCATTGAGACGTGGGTACATCCGCTCCCCTTGGCCAGCCGATCAATCCCTCGTTTAGGGAAAGACTCTCTGCCCACTCTCCAACCTGGATATAAGTGAACTTATCGCTGCCTGGCACATGTTGGTAGTTGAAGATGTTGTATCGGCCTATTCCGTCGCCATAGGCATCAAACTTTACTTGATTCTCTGAGCCGGCAGGGGAGAACGGAGCTTGAGAGAGAGTACGAGAAAGAGGGGAGAAGTTAATTCACACATATCAAGCGGAACGAAACACATTATTAACTCATGAACAGATAGTTCCCTTTATGACTGTCTTTGGTTATTATCAGTAAGTACGTAAACGGCTGCAGGCTCATGAAGCAATTCTAGTAGGCAAAGAAATGTATCATCAAATCTCTAAACAAAAAGACTTTGCAACGCTGGTCGACTTCGAGCGGAGAACGTATCGAGGGTTTTGATCAGGAATCGGGCTGCTTACTGTCAGGGTTTATGTGCTAGGTATTGGTTTTATTGTTCATATGAAGTCTCCCACACACCTCTGTACTATAGCTTGGGGCTCTGGGAGTAAGCGTCCTTGGTCAGCACATTGCAAAATAAGACACGGGCAAATGAGCACAGAGGAGCTGATGCTTCTGTCTCTCGTTTTTGCCTCAGGGAGAATGGTATATTGTGAACAGGGAGAAAAAACGAAAAGAAAATGCCCCTCAAGGGATGATGGTAAAACTGTCACTACTGTTTGTACAAGTGATTATTTTTCTATATGGGGCAAGAGAAAGAGTGAGAAGTGAAGTTGTAGAGATGTTGACAGAAGTTGTTGATCTCTCTCTCTCTCTCTCTCTCTCTCTATCTGTCTGTCTGTCTTGCCTGTCTCTCTCTCTGTATTTTATTTACATCTATATATCTACATTCGGCTAGTTATTTTGTTCTGTTGGGATGTGTGTATATATATATATATATATATATATATATTACATATTTATAACAGTGCCATGACTTATTTTTTGTAATTTTAATATGTGGACACACAAATAGTAGGCTACATCCAAACCTAGTGCAGTGCATTTTCTCTGCATGGTGTAATTGCTCAGAGGATCTCTGAAAGCTCGCTGCTGGATGATGATTCATCAGATAAGGAAAACAGGTTAGAAGTTATGAACCCCATCATTCACAAAGATAACGTCAATGTCAACACCCATGCACTCACGCACCCACTTATATACACACACACACACAGCTGAGGTGCAATGAAATCCACATACATCTTGCTGTATTGGAGAACTTCATCGTGTGCTGGATCAAATTAACCTTCTGTGGCCCATAGTTCATTTCTTCATAGCTCATCTGTTCATTCCAGAATTTGATGGCACGCGACCCTCGATAATGTGTAATCATCCCTCATTGGCAGCAGATGTTGAGCACACCCCTATATTAAATAATCAGCATCTGGTAACAAGAGTATTAACTGTAATATAATTACCCATTACAAACACTAATTGCAGTTAATTAGCTTGCACTGAGCCTCCAAGGATATGGACGTACCTACTGTGGGACAAATGCTTTCCATATAGGATTTACTGCAACATTCTGATGGATATCTATCTATTGGTCTATCCATCCATCCATCCTCCGTCTAGTGATGGATGGATAGATATTGGGGTTATGGATGAGGGTACAATACATCTATCAGTGATAGGATGATGGATAGATCATTGAAATAGAGATATTAGATCATAGATAGATATGGGATTATGATTTAAATATCAGATATATAGCCTGAATTGGTCATAATTTTATTTGATCAATCAATCTCTTTGAGGTCAATCTCAAAATCTTTTTTTTTTACGTTTTTTACACTTTTGTTTTATGACCTTGAGATGCATTGTGTCATTCAAATGATAAAGTTTATATTGTGGACAAAAACCACAAACTAAAATAACCAAGTGTGGAGAATATCTCTCTCTGAGCATCCCTGACAGATGTTTGCATGTTTTGTCATGAGAAGCTTTTGACACAGATACAGCAAATCAACAAATCAGGCTTGTAGTCTGACGGTGTCTTAGAATAGCTTTATTGATCTGAACAGATCCGGCAAGAGCAGTTTAACCTGTGTGAGAGGAGCAATTCTGTCTATTACTGCTTGACACGGATCGCTCAGACTGCACGTGGAGCCGAGGGACATAAACACTCGCAGACCAACTGAGGATGAACATGAATTCATAATTTAAAAAAACCCCAGCTAAAACCAGCCTAAGCTAGTTGAATGGTTTTAGCCTTTCAACCAGCCTGGTTTAAGTTGGTCAGAAGGCTGGTTTTAGAAAGGTTTTGGCCACGTCCCAGCTGGCCAGGCTTGGAGACCAGCTGGAACGTCCAGCTAAAACCAGCTACTTCCATCCTGAACCAGACTAGGCTGGTATTAGCAGTTTTTTTTCCAGGAGGGTGTACATCATATCGAGTCTATAAACACGATCAGGGGGGGTTATACACCTGTAGGGGGCGACAAGTGACTCTTTTTATGAGTGAGCCATTGATTAATTCAGCTGATTTGTTCCAAAACACTGATTCATTTAGCAAATAAATCAGTGATGTGTTGAATCATGCACTCAAACGATTGAGCTGCAACTGAACTGAAGTCTTCAAGATGAACTATATAGGTTTTTATCAGTTTATAAATACATAAAACACTATTTTCAACAGAAAAATTTCAGGGTTTTACGTAGCAACTTGTGCAGTCGTTCTGTCTCTCTACTCTTGTCAGTTACTCTTTAAGCTCCATGGTAACGTTATTTTCCGTTTTGACAGACACACATAGAGTTGGCGATGTGACATCACTGCTGAGCATGATCCGCTTGACTCAGAGGTACCACAACATGTCAATCTCGCATCCGAGACGTTTCCAAAATTCAGGGCTTTAAAACAACATATCTCTACTGTGCACACCTGTGCAACTGACAGTCGCCATTCAGATACAGCGTCCCCGTCAAGGACCACACACACACTCACATCCACAGACATACGCACAGCTGAGTCTGACAGTTGTGTTTTAAAGAGCTTCTTCACAGAGAAAGGAGAGCAGAAAGAAATGATAAAGAGGTGTGTCATGAGTATAGCAGAGGTGGAGGACTACAGTTACATGATTTGACTTGAGTTGCTCATTTAAGGATTTATGACTTGCTTGACTAAATGAAATGACTCAGGAGTCTACTTGGACTTGTGGTGGACGATGCAACAATGTTATAACAATGACTTATTTTGCTAAATGACAGTCACAGAACAGCTATAACCTCTCAGTGCACAGTCATTCAACAGCATGTCATTTACATTGTTTCTGGGTACAATTTAAGACAAAATTATTATTTTTTTATTTCAATTTATTTATTGTTTTGTGTGAAACTGTCACTTCAATTTAGTACATTGTTTTTGTGATCTCTTTACTATATTTGTGTTTTTCTTGTACCAGAATTTAGCTACAGCTGACAGCTTTTAGATATTAATGTAGACAAAACAACAGTATCAGTTTCTTTTCAGATGTTCATCATTCATAAAACATAAAACAGAAAGCTAATTTCCTGGAGGGAAATATATAAGTCGCACTTTTTGTTCTATGACATTAGGCTACTTGATTCTTAGCAGGACAGCTTGCATGAAGTGAGCCACTGACATTTTTTCTTTACAGATTGCCTATGGTTTAGATAGCAGTTGATGTGTTTATGAATCTTTCCAGCTATATAAATGCACAGCAGTTCGGACACGGTATAGTGAGATTGTGTCATATGAGCGCAGAGATGCTATCCATGCCTGACTTTCCCACATCGCTGTTTACATGACAATAAATCTTCCATAGAGCAACAAATGCATGAGCTCTTCTTTCTGTGGTGTCAGTTCAGTGTGTGTGTGTGTGTGTGTGTGTCTGTGTTAATGGTGGGTGGATGAGCGATTGCTTTGTTTCATAGTGTATTATGATGTTGCTGTGTGTGTGTGTGTTTAGAATGTAAGCAAGGCGAAAACTCTTCTGTAGCAGCTCAGTGTCAAATGCTTCTGCTACTCTGAAAATATACCGTCGCTAAAATAATAATCCATTATTGTGAGGCATGATAAATATTTACTCCAGATCTGTGAATTTGAGAGGCGGCTAATTAGTTGTAAGTGATCTAGTGGCTGCAGATGGAGGTGATGCTTAAATCCCGGCTTTCAATGTGTGTGTGTGTGGCGATGGTGGGCGGACGAGCAATTGTTTTGTTTCATGGCGTGTGGGTTGAAAGTGTCTGAGAAAAGGAAAAACACAAATATCCTATTGTGTGTGTATGTGTGTGTGTCTATATAGCTCATTTCCAGATTCTAGTGAGCTGTCTACCTAGACATTATTTTGAAGCATCGCAGGTGTTTCCGACACAAAGGAGACTATTTCAAAATGTTAGTGGTAGAATCATACTGCCCATATATATGTAAGGAATAATTGACGACGGGCCAAAAATAAAAATAAAAATAAAAAGTTTACACAATATATATGTGTGTGTGCTGTGTATGTATAATGTATATAATGCATGCATGTATATATTTAAGGAAAATGTTTTGTTTATGTATTAAATATGTTCATATAAGAATATAAATATATAATAATACTATGTAAATATTATGTAAATTTAAATGTAAATATTTTTAAAAAATATGTGAGTGTATATACCTGTACATAATACATATACACAGTACACCCATATATTATGTAAACTAAAACTTATAATAGTACTAATATTCATAAATATTTATAGATTTGTCATTTTAAATGTACAAGGCCTTGCAACTGTAAATGGCTTCTGGTTATAGTTTTAGCAATATCCGTTTTTAACTTATCCTGCAGGAACTGCAAATACCGTAAGCAGGTTTTCTAAGCAGCACTTAGTTTCTCATCCCCTTCAGTATGACGTTAAATTTGCCAGTCTTTCATTACAAAAAAAAAGAGTACAAGTGAATATAAGCTAAAACTAATTTTGATTAAGTAACTACAGTTGCTCCCTGCGTAAAGCATTCCAGACATACAGTATCACGTATGAGATTCATTTTAAGAAAGCCGTTGTATTTGTAGGTAATAGAAAGCAGTAAAGATCATGTGATTTTGGAATACAAGTGCGAATATCTAAGTGTGTGTTTGTGCTTAGTGTCTAACTGAATGGGACTCAATGGAAGAACTGTATTCCTCTCTGTCTTGCTTTCTTCTTCTCTTTGTTGACAGAACTCCCCTCTGTAACCCTACTGGATTACCTCACCACTTGATGCCATGTGGCGACCTAATTGCTATAGCAACGGCATGTTGCCACAGCGTGTTAGGGTATTCGAGAAGTCAGGCTCTTGGAGATGTGACAGGCTCCTCGCAGCACAGAAACGCTCTGACGCAGAGGGTAAGGTTTTTACACAACACCACTGAAAAGAGGAGCTGCCTGGAAATAGCACTTTGTGACATCCAGCTAACCTCTCCTAACACTTTTAACATGCAATAAGCCATAAACAAGTCCTGCTAGAGGAATGTTCTCTGGAAGGAAGTGGAATATTCCTCAGGGCTGTAGAGTAGATGGTACACTTGGTGTTGATATCCATCTTTGGGTTATTTAATCACAGATGATCAGTTGAGATATTTGCATAACAGATGTTAAAATGCTTTTGTAGTGGATTTAATTAAAGAAATAGTTAAAATGTACACTCTGTCATCATTTATTCGCTCATGTTGTTTCTAACCTGTGAGTTCTGTGATTATTAGTTAAATAAAACAAATAATAAAAAGGTTTATTAGACTATTTGCGTTCAGAATGTACAAAATGTATATAATAAGCGAGTACCTAATGAATCCATAAGTGTTTATATTCATGTTTCTATATTTAGACATAGTGTGATTCAAACAGAGAGAAGTCACTCCGGGTACAATTTTCTTCTGCAAGATGCACACAGTTCTGTTTATTAACCGCTGGAGCATGAAAAGTTATGGACTTCAGCTTTAAATATGAACTAAAATAAACATTTAATATAAACTGAAATTAAATATTTCAAAAATAGTTGCCAAATTTCATATTTTTAGTTGAGGTACTAAAAACAACATGTTTGAAACTTAATAAAACTATGTTTTCGGAAGCCATTATATATATATATATATATATATATTGTACAGTTATATACTTCACCTTTTAAAATCACTTTTTAAGTTTCGCAGAAGAAAGAAAGAATTATAAGTCTGCAACATCACAAGGGTGAGAAAGTGATAACAGATTTTTTTTGGGTGAACTATCACTTTAAGGAACAGACCCGATACCAAGCTCCCATCTCACTAGGTTTTGGAACAGCAAATGTTAATATCAAGTGTAAATGGCTGCCACTGGTCATACAAAATGCCAAAAGGTGTGCATCCGAGTCCTGAACCAGTCAAACGAATGAAAAACAAACTCTAGAAGCTAGAGTGTGAAAGCACCTTCAGTAATAATAGTCTCTTCAGAGATAGAAAGAAAGCTAGAGAAGGGGCAGCTGTGTGAACTTTGTGAGTCAGAATGCTGGGAAGCGCAGAGGGACTTAATTCTTCACTGTAGGGAGGAGAATGTGAATTGTAAATCCTTCTGGGCTTCTCTTCTCATCTCTTCCATCTTTCCTCCGTTTCTCTCTTTCTCCATGCCAGATCATCTATACCAGCAGCCTTCTTTTGGATTCCAAGCACATCTACGATCATTCTCACTCCACAAGCTCCTCCATTCTGTCTTTTCTGTCTCTCTCTCTCTCTCTACCTCCATCTCCTCTGTCTGCAAGATGATGACGTTTTTTTCCCCCTCCTGTTCTCCTGCATGGCTTGCCTCCTGCCTCCCTCTCAATCGCCCCAGACAGCAAACCCCACACGTCTTTGATTCTGCGCTTGAAAAATGAAGATGGTGAACTTCAAAGAGAATGTTCTTCTGCTGATGCGTACCAGCCCACTCAACCTCTCTCCCGTCATTTTATCTGCCCGATCTTTCTCTCTCTCTCTCGCTCTTTCCATCTGTCTTTGTGTCTGTTTCTCTCTTTTCTGTGTGTGAAACTAGCGTTACCTCCCTCTGTTGCTCTGTCTTTCATACATACACATGCACACATATGCACTCTACAAAAAGTACTGTGGCAGTGCAGTGATAGCATCATAGGAAAAAAGCATGTGGTTTGTTGTATGGTACAATTTTACACGTAGTTTTATCTATCTATCTATCTATCTATCTATCTATCTATCTATGCAACAGTAAAAACATTTCAAATGCTACTCTATTCTATTTCTAACTTTTTATGTAAGTATATGTTTTGCAAAAAACATGGCTTCGAGAGGATCGTGAACGCAGTAATCACCCGTGGCTGGCAGCTGATTTTCTAATCAAGCACGTCTAATCAAATCACTTCCCTTTACTATAAAATACCCCAGCTTCTATGTTCCCCACATCTCGCCTCGATCGCATCCCTCCTCCTCCCCTTCTCCACCTTCTCCCTCATACCTCACGCCCGGGGGGCAGACGGCGAACGAGCCAAGCGCCGAACCCTCACCCCTAGGGTTCTATTCCCTAGCGTTCGGAGTCCGCCATTCTCCCGGCTCGCTCCCCAGACAGCTCACCAAATTTGCGCTATGTTTTATTACCAGGAAACATGAACTCTTGAAACATGTTCCATTAAAAACATACATGGGACAACTGTTTTTGAACAATAATAATATCACAAAATATTACTTAGACACCCAATCAGAATAAAATAATGTCTTAAGGATCTCGTGACACTAAAGACTGGAGTAATGGCTGCTGAAAGTTCTGCTAAGCCATCACAGGAATAAATAAAATGCAAACAATATATTAAGAAAGAAAAGAGTTGTTTTAAACTGTAATAATATTTTACAAACTGATGGATTTTATTAAAAAAGTATTTATTTTTACTGTATTTTTTATCAAATAAACATATTCCTGATGAGGACCAGTGATTTCTATTAGGAGTATTTATTTATTATTATTAAATAAATTATTATTAAATTATTAATTAAATATTAAATAAAAAGTACATATTAATTTCTGGTGCATTGTACATCCCTTACCAACCATGGTATATTTTTTAAATTTATTACGGTACCATTATTGTATTTTACATACGGTACTATGAACTTCAGCAGTAAACTGTAAAAAAAAAAATCCGTAAAATTTACAGATAAAAACTGGCAGCTGTGGTTGCGGACTTTGACCGTAAAAAATACAGGTTTTTACAGTTAAGGTCTGAGGTGATTTTGGGGTCCCTGAGATGTTTGGACATGCTCTGATATTTGTGGTTATTTCAGCAACTTATAACATATTATTGATCAACATGTAATTGTTTTTGTATTCAGCACAAACTCTGCTACAATAATATGTGACCAAGATGGATGTACATGTTTGCATTTTTTAATAAAAAAGTTTTGTGGTTAGTAAGTTTTGTGAAAATAAAACTAGCTGAAATAAGGCCATAAAACCCATACTGCTTGTCATGGGCTTCGGTTCATCATTCGACTTTCTCATCACCCCCTGCATTTGGTGCTTATCAGCAAAACAGATTTCAGTATTTTAATAGGTTGGTATATCAGCATTAACATATCAGTTTATGAAATTACGGTATTTAAATATGAACGTGTACACTCAATGTCATTCACACAAACAATGAACACCATCATGATGAGATTCATTAAACTGAAATATGCAATAAACCTTAATTTAACAACATTACATGTAACCCATAACCCACAACTGATGAAAAATCTAAGAATAAACATCAAATCAAAAATGCGATGCAGGGAATTCTGGGAATGTCAGTTTTTTTTTTCTCATTGAATTTTACAGGTTTTTACCGTAGCATTTTCACAGTTTTTTACAATTAAAATCACGGTAATTTTGTACAGTGTACGGTATATTTCAAAATACCACAGTTTTACCATCTACTACCACTGTGCTCTAGTACCATCACAGTACTGTTTGTAATCATATGCTTTGCTATAGACCAAGGTATTTATTTACATCACTCTGCAGACCCATTTCTTCTCACATTAAGAATTTTAAGCTCAAATCAATATTTAATGTCCATTTATTTATTTATTTGGTAAGTAGTCTTGTAATCAACTAAATTATGCACAGTCCGCCGATCATTATTGCACAATAACCCCCTTAGAATGATATAAGACCACTCTGTTTCAAGTGAGGCTCCTGATTACCCTGTGGAGGTTTATTTTGCATCTCTGCATTATCCCTTATGTATTCATTATGCGCTGCTTATGTATAATGTAATTGTGCTGCTGTTCCCATCATCTCTGTTTGACGTAGTCAGAATTCTCTGCATCCTTTCCTTCTCTAAACTTCTAGCTATCGTTTGCTCTCTCCCTCTGTGAGTCTGTCTTTGAATGTGTTTGTGCATAGTCACAGATAAGTGTTGCATAATCCCATCTACTTGCCACGCCAACCTGAGCATGCTGAGCATGCTGAGCACTTTTACATAGTTTATTTTTACCTGCCTCTTTCTCCTTCAGCTGTCAGTCAATGCTGAGCTCTCAGCGGCGCTGACAGAAGATGCTCAACTCCTGCCCCATTCTCCCAGTCGCAATCAAGACACACAGTGTCTCTAATTACAGAGCCTGTAAACCTATCGTTTCGGAACCACGGAGTGACACAGATACGCCGGGAACACATAACTCGCAGACTGCGAGAAAAAAAACAAAGCAGGTTACCTCTAAAGTTGACGTGAAGTAGAAAGTCCCGGTAGAGTTTCCTGCCGTCGAGACTCCGCATGGCCTCGCATAAGCGCGTGGTGTTGGCGCAAAGAGTCCGTTGCATTCGATGCAAGGCATGCGCCATGGCGTATACAGCATTTACGACAAACATGATCTTTGATTCTGGCTCAAAATTTGACTTATCGACAACCAGTTCTGGGTCACAAGGTGGCTTTGGGGTTCCCGCCCCTGCTGCCGAAGCTCCGCCCAACGAACACTGAAACTTTTGTTCCCAGAAGTCTTTGAACCAAGGGTTGCGGTGATTATTAAGAGGCGTGAGGCTCTGGAAGTAACTGTTAAACTCTGGTATAGGATGAGCCGCGAGCTCCAATGTGATCGCACCATCCGCTGTGAACTCATTCCCTTTTACAATGCTCTCTTGCGCCCCCCATCCGTCGCTCGCCACCCAAAGAAAAGATGCATTGAGGCGGGCAGCGGCCGCGATTAGTTCTCGTGCGTCGTCGCTACGCAAAAACAGCACTGCCACGCGAGCCGTGGGCTTTTGTAGAAGCTGACGAACCACTGCTTCGTACGAAGAGCGTTTCGCGCTCGAACGGCCTACTTTTTCTGAAGTAGCAATGCAGATGTTTCTCAAACGGGCTTGTTGCTCGAAGGCTTCGATTCCCGTTTCTCCATAGTCACCTTCTGAGGCGACGGTGGAAACGTAGGTCCAGTTGAAGGCACGCAGGATCTCCGCCATGGCCTTGGCCTGGTAGAAGTCTGGTGGGACAGTGCGCGCGAAGTAGTCGTAGCGGGATTTGTCGCTAAGTTTGGCACTGGTACTGGCGTAGCTGATTTGAGGGATCTGAAATAGTCGCAGCAGGTTGGCAACCTGGGAGAAACACACACAAACATATACAGCATTACGAACCCTGTTTCGATCAATAAGTCAGCACCTTATGAATTAATTATCCAAAGTCTATGATACATAAAATATTCTTTTTTTAGTCATTTTATTGGATCAAGCCACATTAGCCCAATTAAGAGGACGCAGGCAGCCTCAGCAGGGCCGAGCAGCGTAGAAATGTTTCTTTGGTGAGACGCAGCTTGGCTCTTCCATATCTTACATCCCACACACAGAAATTTAAAGGATAACGTCTCTTTTACAGCATGACACTGGCATCCACAAAGACAGCTCACAGGTCTTTACGATAAAGATAGAACAAAACCTGCCATTAGGTCCTGTTGTATGCAATGCTTATTTTGTGTTATGCTCACAGAAATGTGTTCTACTTTAGAAAGAAATAAAGGTTTGCAAAAGGGTTGCTGATGCTTTGTTGATGTTTAAATGAAAGTCAACTTGAAATTAAAATTGACTTGCATGTTCCTGGTCTTACTGTGATTGATCAGACCATGTTATTCCAAAGAGATTAAATCATTCCCATCATACTTTTCTGTTTTGCTGACATCACACATGGCCATGCATATTATATTTTAACCGGAATAGGCATTGTTTTAGCAAACATGATTTCAGTCTGTCTTCATTCCAGTATGTAACATCCATTCTTCACCTTATGAATAGGTTAATCAATGAGAAAAATAAACTAGGGTGGGACTTGATTCTGTTGCTCTCTGAAATGCGAAACCGTGGCTGAATTTATTTAATTAAAAAATTAAAAAATATTATAAAATATATTAAACATTTTAAAAGAGCATTGCAATTTAAAATAGCGGTTTTCCTTTGGAATTAAACATAATTAATTTCTCTGATGAATCAGCGGCGTGATCTTTCAGAATTCATTATAATATGCTGATTTTAAGTCAGATAAAAAAGATCACTTTTGATCAATTTAATGCATGCTTGCTGATTAAAAATATACATTTCTTTTATGAAAAAAAAACAACAACTTTTAAATTGCAGAATTTAATAAGAATGTAAAGAAAAAGCTATTTCTAAAGTCAATCCCATCAAAAGCAAAAATGACCTTGTTTTTTTCAGGTTGACGGAAAGTAAAACTTTATCCCTTTGAAAGCTGAGATATGATGTAACTTAAAAGAATATGGAGGAATGAGGGACAGAAGTGTACACAGTCTCTCAAGAGAGAGTCTGCCAGAGGGAGGGAGGCGGGATTGTCAAACAACAGCCGGTGTCGTGAGAGAAAAACAATGCCCAGTCGTTGGCGATGAAAGGAGAGCGATGGATAACAATGGTTATCTAACGAGAGACCACTGTGAGGTCACAATTCTCCCAGCTCTTTGCCAGAAACAGAGCAATATCGCTAAATAAAAACTGCACGAAGACGGGGAAAAAAAGGAGTGACAGGGAACAAGAAAAAGACAGAGAGAGGGAACAAGAAGACAGGAGGGTTAGACAGATTACGGATTTCGGAACTGATAGAGGAAGTCAGCTTTTGCTGAGCCACAAATGGAGAGAGGGTTATGCAAAATTATGCAAATTTCCATGGCTCTGTCGCCAGTGGTACTAGAAAGCAACAACGCACAACACACACAATAGTATAGCCGCAGTGCTTAATCCGTGCACGTACAAGAGGAAAGGAAAGAGCAAACTGGATTTACAGGGGTAAAGAATGGAAACGGGGGGTGGCTCAGAGTTTTATTTGAGGGCCGCCCTCTAAATAATGGATTGACTTTTTCATAGTTGGTCAGAAAAAAGAGCGGTGTTGTTTTTTTGCCAAGTAGATTTCTAGAGGGTAAAGAACACATTTGTGATTCACAAAGCCGAACTTGCAAATAATTCAGTGATTTTGATGAATTCTTCCAAACTGTACACATATAAAAGAGGTTTATTTAGGTGACTGTGGAATATCTCAAGGGAGTTTATGCTACAGAGACTGGATTTTCTGCTGCTTGTTTAATTTTAGTGAATTAAATGAGCTATTTAAAGTCAGTTCTTAAACATGTTGTTGCAGCTGATTTGTAAAAACTGTGTTTAATCCATTATATGGGACTATATGAAACACAATAAATATTGTAGTAAAGAAATGAAATGGGTGTTTTTTATAATTTTAGCGTGTTTATTTAGCTTAATTATATTTCTACATTTATACTAAATTATATTTAATTTTAAATATAGCGTTTTCTTTTGTAGTATTACATTATTTATTTATTTCATAAATAACATATTATTTTAATGTATTCAGGCATGGCGAAAACTTTGACAAAAAAAGTTGCTTATTACTTCCACTGTTAAAAAAACGCCAAGTTGTACATAAACAAAAGGTTATGCTTAAAAAGAAAATGCTATTTCAAAAATATAATTAATAAATACAGTCTTTCAGCCTTAGTTAATTGCCATTTCTTCATAATCGATTACCTTTTTCCTAGTAATTTTCGCTGAAAATAGTTTTAAAGGCATTTTTTCATTGAAAACGCCTTTAAAACGATTTTCCTTTTTTATAGAATTTGGTTTTACTACATAAAGTAAATGTTTTGCAAATAACAAAGTTTCGGGAGAAAGCGCTGTATGATTAATCTCAGCCGGCCCGCATTACCTAATCAAACCCTTGTTATCCGACCCAATTACTAAGTACAAATAAACCCATTTCCTTCACTTCCACATCTCGTCTTTTGCGCATCCCTCCCCCTCCCCTTCTCCTCCACTCATCCTGCTCGCGCCTTCCTGGGGGGGCAGACGGGGAACGAGCCGGACGACGAACTCCGGCCCTCGCTAGGGTTCAAACCACTAGGGCTCGGAGTCTAACGTTCACCCGGCTCGCCCCCCAGACAGCACGCCAAATTTGCTTTATATGATTATTAAGTAAGCGCGAACTTGTGAATTAGCTACACAAAAATAGCTACACATTCAGATGTGACTTTAAAGCTTTTAACAATTTTTTATTTATTCCTTAAACAATTATTTTATTTTAAAGAACCACATTTTTTTATATGTAGGCTATTTGTTATATGTAAACTTCTCTCATTAAATCATTTTACTATTTTGTGTATTCAGATTAATTAAATGACCCGATTCTGACCTGTATGGAGACACTGCTAAAAGATCCCCCAATGACACCGGCTATGGCCAGCGGACTGTCTTCCTGAAGAGCGTAGGATCCATCAGGACAGATGAACTCTGTATCATCCACTTTTGTAAGTGAAGCCCTAACAAACTCCAGTGCCTGTTCCAGAGCGTAGGTGTCCCTTGAGCAAGTGTCCAGGATATGGACGCCCAAAGCCACACCCGGTAGCAGACCTACGTCCTGGTTGATCTGATCTATGGCATAGAGCATTGCCTCAAGCCGCTGGATGCCTCGATCTTCATTGATCCGGCCACATTCGTCCATGCCCATGCCCTTCTCATGGATGGGGAAGAGGCCTCCCAGAACCAGGTCCCCATCGATCTTAATTTCTTTGCGGGGAGAGTCGCCGCTGGAAAGCAGGACCCTGGTACCCAAAAGCACCAGGAGCAGAGCACGGAGAGCGGACCACATCATTTAAGGGAAGACGACTGAGGAGGTGTAACGGTCAGGTGGGGAGAGAGAGGGTGAAAGGTGGGCGTCAAGGAACTGACAAAGGCATGAAGGGGAAGCAGGGAGCTCTGTCTGGTTACTCATGGAGATCCACAGCACTGGGTTCAGCCTTTGAACTGCAAAGAAACAGACAGAGAGAAAGAGACACTATAAGGCAAGGAGACAGCCTAGGCATTGAAATATAAATGTGAGAAATTGCAATGCTCGATATATGGCGCACTTCCCGCTTTGAGTAAAAAAAGTTTGCTTTAGAAAGCACATAAACCAGACCTGTCTGAAAATTACACAGTGTTCTTAGTCTTAGGAGCAAATCGTATGTGAAATACGTAAGTGATAGGAAAATTTGACAAACAGTTTTGCTGATTTTAGACAGTCACTAAGAAAATGTATTTTGATGAATTACCTCTTCCATGATAAAATCCTTTTTCTTTTTGCTAAAAAGTTACTGCAATAGTTAAGCATTTTGTTATTATTTGTTATTTGTTTTTCACCCACGTTTTGCATATTATTTCTTCTGCTTAACATAAATGGAAGAATACGTGTAAACAAACAGTTACTCATCCACACTGACTATGAATATGAATATGGACATAAATACTATGGAAGTCAATGGTGACCAAACACTGCTTGGTTGCATGAATACATCAAAATATCTTTTTGTTTAGCAGAAAAAGAAAATACTGTACACACAGTTGTGCAACACTGGAGGGTGAATAGCTAAATAATTATTTCTTTAATGTAAGGACGTTGAATAGCTGTCTAATTATTAAAGCATTTTGTTATTTGGTATTATAAAATACTTGTTTAATCCATATCCATGTTTGGTATATGAAATGGACCAAATGTTCATATATCTTCTAGTAATGCAGACCTTTTACTCATAAATCCAAAACTGTCACTATAAAAGCACAAAAGAAAATCCAGAGGCAACCTGTAGGTCAAAAATGCTAATTCTCTTCTGGGTTTTTGGACTACTACCTGAACAGCTCTATTACTTGCATAGGAAATATCCACCCAGAGGCGTTATAAAGACGGCCGCAGCTTGAACTGAATTAAATAGACTTTTGTTAGTCAGATGAAGAGAGTCAGACTGAAGCATTAGACATTTCAGGGCTCTCCTGTGTTTTTCAGGGTCAGTTTGTTCTCTGTAATCACAGTGTTCTGTTTAGAGTTGAAAGAAGATCGACTGCAAAAGACATACGACAGCCGTGCACAGACAATCGAATCCAACAAATTCACCCAACACCAACTCCTCCGCGCCTTCCGTACCCTTACCAACAGATTTGTCAAAACAGATTCTCAAGGATGGAAAACACATGAGAAACATAAATTAATCAGCACAGAAGCTCAGGCAGATGATGCAACTGTTTAGCTGATTGAGAGAGAAAGAGAAAAAACTTTGCACCCACTGATAGTGCTGTTTATTTAATTCTGTTTTTTTAACCCTTGAGTCACTAAAGGAATTATGCAAATCAGGTAATTATTAATCAGCATAGTTATTTTGATTATTACTGCTTCTACGATCAATAGAAAATGTTTGTTGATGTCTTTTGAGAAGTAAATTGTATGCAAAAATATTTTTTCTGCCTGTTTATGGGGTGATTTTTTATAGCGTAAACTAATTCTTTTATGGTCTAAAGGGAAGTATTTCACAAACATTTCACTCACGTAAAAAAACAAGAAAGAAAGAGAGTTAAGACATAACGAAATGAACTTTAAGTTCAAAAATTGTCGCCTAGTTCATTGTATTTGAATAAACAAGGCATATGTAATTTTATGTTGTTATCTAAAGCAAGTGTATTTTTTCTCCTTAGTTTGCCCAGATTAAAGGTCCTTTCACACCAAAGATGATAATAACAAGATAACGATAGTAAGACATAGTTTAAAAAATCCTCCTCAAAATTAAAGAATGAGTCCACACCACAGCTATATAACGATAAAGCCACCGCAAAATGCAACACAGTCTCACGACTAATTTGTATGTATTCGCAAATTTGTGCTACAAATTCGTATGACCTCACTCGATTTTGAATGATTTGTCTGAACTCCAGTAATAGGTAGGTTAAGGGGCGGGGTTATGTGTAGGTAATTTGTACAAATTCAAAAATGTTGTAAAATACGTATGATTTAGCAAATATCGTATGAATTTGTACAAGTGAGGTTATACGAATTAGCACAAATTTGCGAATCAGAGATCGGGTTCGAAAAAAAGATATTAATGGGATTAATATCATGCTTTTTTCCAGCTGATGAATGCTAAAAATATTGACAGCCAATCAGAATCCATCCTGCTATAAAGAGAAAGAAAATTTAGCAGCAGATAACTGTGTGTTATCTTTATAGTTATCGTTCCTGGTGTTGAGCTGTGTGGAAAAGTCATACATTTATTAAGTTTGAGTCTGTATTAAAGCACTAAATTTAGCTGTGCATAATGAAGGTTTTTGCACTGAAATGTGCAAAAGCGATGCGACGGTTAGTGAATTTGTCTGCGGAGTCTGTGGAGAGTATGAGAAACTATTGTAAAGCTAAATCCATTATGTCCTTTTATGTAACATCTTTTGCTTTCCCTTCCTCAAATGAGCATTAATGTTTCTTCCTTGTAAGTACGGAGTTGATTTCCCCCTTGTTAATGGAGCTCAGATGACAGAAGTATGAAATACTAATTAAATCCTGAACCTACGACTTTTCGAAAACGCTACAAATTTAGCCGCCTGATAAATAGCTTCTCAGAGAGCAAAGCGAACGGCACTAATTGTTAAATCTGATGCCGGGTATGTGCGTCTCTCCATTTGTGCTGAATCCGTGCAAAAGGCAGCCTTGATATCTAAGCCTGGTTTTTGATCTCAAGGCTTGGGAAAAAACGTCCCTAATCTGATTTCCTCTTCCACTTTTCCTTGCAGAAGGGTGGGCGAGCTCAGGCGGTGGCGGCGGCGATGGGGGGCGGATTTATGAGGTGTGTGAGATGGCTTGCCGGGTTTCCACGGCTCTGGCAGCTACACAAAGGCTCACAGCCTGGCCCGGAGATGGCTCCAAGGCTGGATAACACTCAACCGCAGTGATGCTATCTCCACCGTGCAATGCAACACAAAGCTTAACACGCATGCCTCTGGCAGCTTCACACTAACGGCAGTTTTCCTCATTATCTTCTTCCGTGAATCAGTCTGCCAGCCGAACAGCAACAATGATGCTCTCGCTGGGCAAAAGCTACGCGGCCGCCGCCGGTTTTAAAGTGCCTCCACTTGATCGCGCTCTTCCTCTCTCTCCTGAGAGGTCAGCGGGAGATCTGGAGGGCCGGAGGAGAGGGGAGGGAGAGCTCTTTTTGCTTTGATGACAGACTCTTGGACTCTTCAGAAGTGGACTGGTGTTGTTTTAGCACACTGAGTCTCTGTGGCCACACTGGGCGAGAGGAAATTCATGCCCGCTTCCCCCCTCACACCCAGAGTGAGAATGCGAGGAGAACGCATGAGCGGTCCTGTCAGACATCATCCACTAGTTGAAATGCGCTGAACTGCATGAACAGGGCTGTAGGTGGAATTTATGAATTAGAATTTGAATTGAATTGGCCACACACACTAAGAAATTGAATTGAATCTATCTATCTGTTTATGATTCTATTTGTCATTCTATCTGTGAGGCCTATTAGCCTTTTAACTTAATGGTTTCAGCATTTTCCAGCTTTTAAACAAGGCATGTCTACATATAAAGTTTGCCAAACTAGTTTGTAACTTTTTTATGGTTAAATATTACAGTCAACATTTCCGCTATCTTTTTATTCTATTCCTAATAACTTATTTGTTAAAGTGCCCCTATTATGGGTTATTAAAGATTCATGTTTTGGTTTTAGGAGTCCCCAACAACAGGTTGACAAGCATGCAAGGTCAAAAAACAACTTCATTGTAATACGTATTTATTTTTACCTTATTTGCTCAACGACTCCCAAACGATTCGCTCAATCGGTTTTTCCAAACTCCTCTATTCTGCGATGATTGGTCTAAGTGGCCTCAATTTCATTTTATCATTCCTGTAATGAGTGATAGAGCAGCGTTTGTGAGAGCAGTGATGCTTTGTTTACAGTGGCAAAACAGCTATTTTACGCAAAGAATTAATGTTTTCCCGGGTCTGCGCGCACAAGAAGTCAACATAAAACGGCTTAAGATTGATTTTAAAAACAATTCGTTTCAGTGATTCAGAGTGGACTCTTTTTTTTGAGAGACAATAACTTTATACATGCTGCAGTTTCAGATATTAAACTTTGCAGGATGTTTTCATTCACTTATTCACTTCCTGCTTGTCCCCATTCAACTCCATAGTATAAAAAAAATGTATTCTCTTTATTCTATTCTAAAATTCTATTATATTGGATTTTATTATTTTTTTTCTTGGTGATCTTTTTATGTTTAAAATTAAATAAAAAACAATACAGCAAAGGAAATGTTAAAAACACAAATGGAAAAAAGATGTTTAAAGTTAATTACTCAGTGCACATTATTTCGTAGAAATACATTGAAATGTAATGCTCTGCCTCTGAAAAGACTTGCATGTTTGGTTGACGTCACTCTTTTCCCCCAGCCTCTTTCCTCTGACCACCTGTCACATAGAAAGCAGTTTTCACAATCCATTCAATTCCCGGCGGATAAAAGTCCTGCATTATTTTCTTGCTGAGTATCCTGCTTCTCTCAGAAATGCATCTGATTACAGAGGAAAAAATGGGTTGGAAACCTTGTTTTGTGATTATTTTAAACATGACTCATAACGTTTAACCATTATTATATATTACTCTGTAAATATGTCTTAAATCAGTGGGAATATAATAACCAGCTGCATGTTAGTGTACACAAAGGGAGCCCCTGTGCACAATTTGTGCTAATGAATTATTTACATTCTCCACCAAGCTGGAATCTAATTTTAAGAACAGGTGTTCCATGTGAAAATGTGGGCTGATTAGTCACATTTCATAAACATATGCATTTTAGTAAGATAAACACTTTAAAATGAGAGTTTTGCTAAATTCATAAAGGATTTTATCTTTAAATAGTACATGGCACAGGTCATTCTCTCGTGAGTGCTATAAATCAATACAGAGGCAGAAAAAAAATGAACTACAACAAAATCCGAGGTCAAACTAATGCCTGCACATCTTTAAATTGGTTATGATATTCATCAAGATGCTCATCATCAAATCAATCAGTTCCCCAGACTGCATTAATTTCTTGGTGGTGGGAAGTCGCAGGCATTTTTGTTCTTTCCCTCAACCACCTACTGTAGCCTTTTTTTAAGCAGTTCCTCATGGCTAATCATGTTAATTAGTTAAGAGGGGTAGGACAGAAGAGCGGTACGGGGCGTTTTTTGGGTACAGAATGGCTCAGGAATTAATTGGATTTTGCTCGCAGGCAGTTCCTTAACAGCATGCTTAAATCAAACAGTCAGCTCAAAAAAATCAATTCTACATTCCCGTGCCAAAAAAAGGACTTAAAATAAAAACGATTTAAAGTTATCGCTTTTTCCAAGCAACAATGCTCTTCATCCGTAAAAACTATGAAATTTATTTTGCTTGCTTCAAGGGCCAAAAAGAATATAGTGAGCTGTTGCAAAATGTTTAAAAGAAGAACTCTATTGTCATGGTGCAATTATCTGGAAATAGTCTTTATTGGTGAGAGTCTGGATCCTCCTGGGACAGAATACTTTCTATTAAATTGCATACTTGTGCTTTTTCAATAGTACAGGAATAATAGCAGGGGTTCAACAGTAAGGATGGCCGGGGGCCAGTGTGAGAGCATTTCAGACCAGTTAACAGAACTGTCACTTGCAAGTGCTGCATTGGCACCGCTTTTCATGTTTGTTGATCGCGTGCATGTGTTTTTATGCCTTTCAAATTTAAACATTTGTTTTTTCTGTGATGTATTATAGCATTGTACCTGCAAATTAAATATGCCACCAAGGTAACATTATTTAGCTGGCTTACACAGATGAGACTTTGCTGAAATTGTGAAAATGATTTATGAGACTATGGATAGTGCAAGCATCAGTTACAGTGGGCTGAAAATGATAAAGTATGGTAAGCCAATTATTGTATTTTTTTTTTGTTTTTACAATTTAAATTACTCTTGAAATATATTTTATTTAACTTGTATTTAAAAATAAATTATATTGGTCTGATATAAATATATTAAATAAATGAAATATTTAAAATAAAATATATATATTTTTTCTATATGTGACCAAGAAGCACAAAAGGGTCAATATTTTTCCATTGATGTGTGGTTCACCTTTCAAGTTGTCCAAATGAAGTTTTTTTCAATGCACATCACTAATCAAAAATTAAGTTTTACGTTATAGGAAATTTACTATCTTCATGGTACATGATCTTTATATCCTAATGATTTTTGGCACAAAAGAAAAATGTATAATTTTGACCCATACAATTGCTGTATTGGCTGTTGCTGTCCCTGCATGCAATATTTTCATTAGAAAAAAGATAACTTATAGAGCATGCATTAATTACTCAATTACTGGTCTGACCTGTCCATACAAGGAAAAACAGCTTTTTTGAGGCCTGGAATATCAATATCACCAAATTTCAAATCAACTGCGAAGACTACCCCCTTTCTAGTATAAAACAATTTACACATTCACTTAAGCATGTAGTGCACGCAAAACCATTTTACTGCAGCAAAATGAGAGCTTGCGATTGGCCGAGACATTTGACATCATCCAATCAACCGTCAGAACTTGCATTTGCAAAGTTGTAATGTGCACTGGAGCCTTTGATGACTCGTTCCTCTTTGTGAGTAACTCCTCTGATGATGAAACACACCAAAAGAGGCGCCGGAGAGTCTTAACCAGCATGCCAATCGATTCATCTGCCAATCAGCAAAGCAGATCAAGGGAGGACATTACCACAGCGCACTACATTAAGCTAGCGCATGGTTTTAGAAAGGGAGTTGAAGACAAATTACGCATAGAGGACGTATCACTCACTGCTGCGTCTGATACCAGATACAGCTCATTAAGAACCTCTGTTGTCATCTAAATAAAGCCACTGTGCATTGATGTAGTTAGGTCATAGAATCTGTCTGTTAGGTCTGTTTTTATTTTTATTTTCTGAACTGAATTGTCACTGTTATGGCAGACCCTTAATTTCAGGTTCGCCTTTGACCTTAAATGAGGTGAGTCGACTGAAATTCTGATGATACTTATGTTCTAGAGCTCAAAAATAAAGATTTTCTTATTCAATATATGGCTAGTACAGTAATTTAGATTTGTACCTTTTCTTTAGCAGTTCCTTCTAAAGGATCGGCAAGAAAGGTATAAAATAATCACAAAAAGTATTCAAAGGCACACACCGAGCATTTTTTGCATGTTGCTATGATACATCAACAGTCTAAGATATTCATGTGGCTCCCTCCCCTTTTTTATGAGTTTATGATTTTATTTTTATACTTGTTTTATCATTCTCTAGGCAAATTGTATAATTCTGAACAGTAAACGGGGTAGGGTGAGAGGTTTAATAATTAAGTTTGGGTTCAAATAGAGTTTATTTCTGAAGTATGTGTTTGTGTTCTCTGTCCCTGCGTGTATGTTATGAGAGTGTCTGTAGGATCGTTTTCCCACTATTGAAGAGATTCTTTAAGAAGCACTAAAGATCCACTTGAGTTTTTCATAGAGGGGGTGGTACTAAGCTTGAAACCTGGCACTACCTCAGACACACACACACACACACACATGCCCGATGGACCATCAACCCCCGCTAAAGGAAGTAGCTATTCAGAGATAGAGAGCTCTTCATTTGTTTCCCATGCTCTAACACAATCTCTGTTGTGGTTAAGATGTTTGTAGCTAAATGGTTCTGTCCTGCTTATTAAAAGACAGCAGGTTTAATCTCAGATCACTTGAAGAAGCTAGCACTAAAGGAATCTTAGGCTGGTGATACAGGGGGGCAAAGTCTTGAGCAAGGTTGCTGGACAACTTTGGTTAATGTTGCCATCGATAAGCAACCAGGTGAGCCCCACGATCGATCTAAGTATCCAGAAAGAATTTTTTTTACACATTCTCGGTGAAAAAGTGTGCAATCAACATTGCTCAAAAAAAAGTCTAGAGTTTAGGGTTTGTTTAAATTACTAACTGTAAGTATGATTAATTGTAGCTAATAGTAATGCATGCTTTAGTAAATTATAGTTTGTACAGCTTAAATCATCCTGTATTATATGTTGTGTACAGACACTAATAATAACTGTGTGGTTTAGTGTTAGCGGCATAGTATAACTTTTGTAAGTGGACAAACTTTTAATTTTACCTAGTAGACATAAAACAGGTAAAAACATCCCATAGACTTTAAAGTAGAGGAGTGGATTATTTCCCTCTATGTATTTTTGTTCTTTCTTATAGTACAAATATTTTTTATTTCATTTCATACATAACAGAGGCATATTACACAACAACACACCAGCACATAGAACCGGGTTGGAAATATTGTTTCCCTATTTTAATTAATCATCATTTTAACAAAGCAATATCAATTAAATGCCAATAATGGTTTTTGCAGCTGATGCAGGGAAGCTTCACAAAACATTATTGGCGTCTTTTTTCCGTCCAGTTATTGAATTGAGCTTTGTCCTTTGTTGCTTTTGATTTGAAACGAAGTCTTAGCATTTAATTCTGACAATTATACCACGAAATTCAAACGATAAAAATGACGTTTGGGCGCTCTTTCCTGTGACGTGAAACGACAGCGCGCGCGAGTGCATGTGAAGCGATCATCTCTTCCGCTTTACGTTACAGCACGAAATAAATATAATAAACATCAGATTCAAAAGGTATGTTGAAACAGCACGACTTACTGAAATGTATCTTCATTCATGTTATCGTGTTTCATCCCCGGAAAGACGTCAATAAAACAGTCTGTGAACAACATCACGGAACGCAGCATTCACCTCTTCTGTAGCTAACATTAGCTGTTAGTTAACGTTAGCTAGAAAAATAAATTAGTAACATTTTGGTAAATATGCCTAAACATACATTATTAGATTTATTATATATTTTTCCCTGTTGAAGTTTTAATTTTTGTCATTAATTTTTGATAGTAAATAAATAAAATTTTATATATATATATATATAAATGGGTTTTTAAATGTAACTTAATTTGATTGCTGTTTATTAAAATATTGATAAATAGCAATTGGCAATTGAATTTAATGTTTTGGGATCATTTTTATCTTTTAATATTACAATAATGCACCAAACAAGAAGTTTCCTGGTTTGCAGCATTATTTGAGATAGCCTAATTAAGTTCTTAAAATATTTCCAAAAGAATCAATATTGAAACAAGATCAGTATCAAATCGAATTGAGAGCTTTAAACTGCAACCACATAGCAAAACTACAACTAAGTGTGACTTTTATATTTGCACACTTAAATGCACTGTTTATTGCTGAATCCTTTTGTTAGATGCATAGGAAGACTGTCTGACGATTATAAATGTGTTGCAGATTAAAAAAAGACCTTTGAGCAGCAATAGTGGAGGGACACAATTAAATATTAAAAATGCTTCTGTAACAGCTGTAAGGCCACTGATCCATAAACACGACACCGAGTATAGCCGGAAAAACTCCAAACGCAGCAAATCCAGAAAGCTGAGCGCGAGGACGAGTCCTGCTAGACAGAGTGACCTACAACGTGTTTTGTTAGGACTTTTGTGTGACTCGAAAGCAAGCCGCATTTCCTGAGATGGTAAATGGAGTTGAGTTCGCCATTAATCGCATTCTATGGATTAAGATATTCAGAAAAGCTGGAGAGAGCAGAGAGATAAAGTGTATGTCAGGATGCTGTGACTCAGCAGGGGAAGTGGCCCTGCAGTGGCGACTTAGAGAAACGCTGTTAGGAGCCATAGACTGAAGCTGATAAAACACATCATTTATTTAGTCACACACACACACACACACAACACAGATAAATCTTCTGACACAATCAGCAGTAGACTCCTGAAAGACAAAGTAGTTAGTTTCATTTTGGGCTACATGCCCAAACTTTTCTAGTCAAACTGTGATCCCTCCTGCCAAGCAGTCGCTGTCAGTAATTACTATCATTAGAAGGTCTTCATTCCAGTCTGGAAGAGATGTACGTTACGCTATGTTTAACATCTCAATCGTTTCAGATGTAGTCGGCTTCAGTCACTCAACATTTTAAGGCAGAGACTGAATCCCCTGTTCATTGCTAGCCCCAAAACTCAACTATATGCTGTATATACAAGGGTTTCCTAGTAAATAAGTTAATAAGACCGATTCCGATTTAATGCCAAAAAAAACCTGACTGAAGCCTGTTAGTAACATTAAGGTTTTCTGCTTCATGGCCAGAATCTTTTGCAGTGAAACCAAATTCTAAATAGTTTTTTTTACTGTAATACCTTACAACAAAAGTATGTTCTTATGTAGAAACTGATATCTCTTATTGTGTTTTTTTTACAGTAGAAAAATCATACAGGTTGGTGAGTGTAAAAAAAAAAAAAAAAAAAAAAAAAAA
>JAUMHR010000075.1:15952551-15965930 GCA_032361145.1 Enteromius fasciolatus | reverse complement strand
CGACTGCATCTCTGGAGCTCAGCCACAGTGATCTTTGGGTTCTTCTTTACCTCTCTCACCAAGGCTCTTCTCCCTTGATAGCTCAGTTTGCTCTAGGAAGGGTTCTGGTCATCCCAAACGTCTTTCATTATGTGATTATGGAGGCCACTATGCTCTTAGGAGCCTTAAGTGCAGAAGATTTTTTTTGTAGCATTGCATTTGTGATCGGAGAAATGACAAACCTCAAGCATTGCTCTACACTGCTCAAAACTCACGATTGAATAGTAGGCGGCAAATCCTTTAGATATAGTATAATATAATATAATATAATACACACACATGTAGTTCTTGCCAGACTGTTCTTGTTAATGTTGGAATCCCCCTACTTCGTAGCCTCTGTGCACAGCCATTATAGGCTGCTTTTCAGATTCAGGAATCAGACCTCCATAAATGTCCTGAACACACTTGGTTTAAACAAGCTGTTTTAGGGGGGTGTGGACAAGTCATAACTTTTATAATTAATATCTCTTTGGTTTTAAGATTTTAGTATTTGCAGCTTCAAAAATCTCATCTATGCAGTAACAGCTTCAAAGCAGTTCCTTGTGATGCATAATTTTGTTTTTCTGCAGAATATGTAAAAAACACAGAGACATTTCCACAGAAGAAAGTAAGTTATTTAGGTTAGTAACGATCCAGCCACTGTACACTGGGGTCACCAACTTAATAATATTTAGACTAGGTCTACTTATTTAATAGGCTGCATGATGCACACTTTCAAAGCAAGTTATAATATACACAAACTCACATTAAAAAAAATTTTTTTTCTCAATTCATTCACCTTGGCTTGATTCATTAGCAAGCTGTTCAAACCTCTCTCCATAAATGGAGAATAATATTTTGAAACTCGGGAGTTTGAAAAGGTGCAGACTACAGCCTGTCTCTCCCTCTTTAAACTTCGTCCAAATTATTTTCAGGCTGTGCTTGTATTAAAACAGTAACATATAGTAATTATAGCCCCATTTCTTGCCAAGCACACCTGTTTCTGGTTAATAATGAGAAATGTAAAGCCAGCATAGTCCAGTTTATGTTGTTTCTTCAATGGCTAAATGGCCCCTAAAATGACCTGTTATCCTTTGAAGAATCTTAGAGTTTATATTGGCGCAAGTGCAAATTATCAGCAAAGATCTAAATGTAAAAACCTTCCCAATGAGAAAGATATAGACATAGATTTCTGTGTATGAAAACATAAACCTTGTTGTTTTATCAAGTAATTTGTCGACAATATGTGCACATTTTTGTTGATGGTTGATCATGTTGTGATTAAATAGAAAGTGAAATGGACAGTGATAATGCAGTGAAAGACTATTTGCTCTCTAATGGTGAACTAATGTCATGATTTTGAGTGGTGGAGATGATTTGGCGAATGTGTTTGAGTAATCGGGATGGTGCTGTGTTACTGCTTGAAACCCTGCTGCTTTACTGTCAGAGATTTTCCTTTTCGCAGGCTTAATGCCAAAAACAGTCTCAGTTTCAGACACACACACTTATTCCAGCTGCGGTTTTTATCGGCCCCTAAAACAAAACCTTTTGTCTTTTATCATAATGAGTAGAGCATGGCTATAAACTTTAAATAGTTCAGTTGGACTTTTGTGGCTTAGAAATCTAGAGTGATCTGTCTGAGGTTGTAACAGTTATTTTGAGTTATTCATTTAATGAGATTGGTCATGGCTTAACAAGAGCCTTCGACACTGAACTTTTATTAGGCAAGGAGGCATTCCTTGAGTTTGCAAATCAGAAAACAGTTTGTTGAAATTTTCAACTGTACTAAAAATACCAAAATATGTATTTGTATGTTTGTTAAAGAATCATATTTGCTTCTTTGAAAATCATTGCTTTGTAATGTGTGTTCCATGTTGGAATGTCTGTTTTTGTTTTGTCTGTGTGACTATGGCCACTTGGCGGGAAAACACAGTGTATCGCAACCGCTGGAAGTTAGCAAACAAACCGGGTCAGAGATCGCAGATTTGACCTGACCTTAAAATCCTTAGCATCCATCAAAAAAGATACATACGGATAAATCAACATGCAGTGTATGGCTCATAGCTTTTCATTGATAATTGTGCTTGTTCTTGTTGTGTGCCCTCAATCTGGCAACCCTGCATGAGCATCAAGTCTGAAAAGTAGGCAGTGAGAGAAATTATTCTCTTCAATATTTTGAACTCGGACTGCAGTACACGTTTCAGCCACTAACTGTGGGTATTATTTGTGCATTTTATGAGTCGTAGATATGAAAACATAAAAAATAGGGTAACAGGACCTCTTGTTTGGCTACATGTATTTTTTTATGTGACCTGATGTTGAATTTGCTATGTGTTGGATTTCAGTAAATTTCAAAATGTTGTAAATTTCAGATTGTGCTGTTCCCTTTACATGCAGAAATCACATTAAGCTGCCTAATGTCCACCAAAAGCACACCAAAATCTATAAAAACACCTTAGCAACCATCCAGAATTCTCTCACAACCTTGTGGAATACCTTAGTAAACACAATCCCAGGAACGTCCTAGCAAACCTCAGCAACTACCCAGAGTGTCCTAGCAACCTCAAAGAACAACATAACTACCACTCAGAATGCTCTAGCAACCAACTTAAAGGTGGACGTACACAGTGCGTTTTTTTTGAGGTGGTACAAGCTCGCATCTCCTCTCGTTTGGTCGGGGCTCATATGGTGTGTGAGAAATTACGAGATGAGCTGAGTGCCTTACGAGCACTTCCCGACCTCGCAATCATTTTTAAACATGTCAAAAAACTTCGAAAGCTGTCGGATTGAAAGCGTGACGTGTGCGCTGTTGAACGAGCCGATTTGTTGAGCAAACTGGCCTTCAGCCAAACTCTTTGCCATGCCCTTCGTTTTCTTTTCTTTTTTGTTTTTTCGCAAGCCTGCCACAAAGAAAAGGATCTCTTCCTCAGAGTCCATGTTTTTGCCGTGGAACTTCGCGAGTGTGATTGCCTCGGAAATCCGTAAACAAAGTCATGTGCCATACGGTCTTCCGGCTGTCCCAAATCGCACCATGTACGGTTTGCCTTAAAACACCCTAGCAACCAAAAAGAACATCTAGCAACCACTCAGAACACCCGTAAGAACCTCCCAGAATGGCAACAACTTCACAGAACATCCTAGCAATCACTCAGGTTGCTCTAGCAATCACTTTTAAACACCCCACTGACCACCCACAAAACACCATTATAGCCACCTAACACCCAGTACACCCTAGCAACCACTCAGAACACTCTAAGAACAGGAAACATCCTAGCAACTATAAAAAACACCCTAGTAACAATCTAGAACTGCCTTAGTAACAACCCACCATAGCAACCCAAAGTGTTTATCAGCCACTTAAAAGAAATATCTATCTCACCCTAAAAACACTTAGTAGCCAATTCACCGGAGCTTTGAGTATTGGCTAGGTTATTTGACACATGCACATCATAACTAGTTGAATAGGGCCAGTGTTAGAGCGTGGGTCGTTTTAGAATAATGAGATTTGGCTGTACGGGCCTCTTTGCTTTGGCGGCATTGAAAGTGTGAGGAAAGCTGAGACTGTCGTACCTCACAGAGGCTCCTCTACCCTCACCGACCTGGCAGGAAAACAAAGTGTGGCTCTTCGCATTACACTCGCATCCAAGTTTTATTATTTACGAAAGACCTGACCGTGTTTGATTTCCTCCAATGCTTTATCATTATGTCAGCGCTTGCGTATGAAAACACAGAGGTTAACGGGAATGTGGAGGAAGCCGCTTTACTTTTTGTGACGCAGATGGGCCGTGTTTTCATACTGACAGCTGGATTGTGTGTGTGAAAGAGAGCAAATATATTTTGTTTGATCTGGCTGTGTTTTGCGTCCAATCAGCATGGCCTCTAAAGCCATGTGCCATCTAAATGAACCGTGCCATCCAGCGGGTTAAGCTCAACAGGAGAACGCCCACCGAAAGTGTGTGTGTGTTGGACAAAGGGTAAGAGAGATCAGCGCGGTCGCCCATCGGACAGGAAACAGACTGATAATGACTCGTGACCTTGTCAGTATGCATCACTGCTGCTATCTGAGAGATAAACACACACCCATGGCAAAAGTAGTAGCTAGCTGAAGTTCTCTATTGCAGGGAATACTTTAGTAGCTGATCATTTCTTCTGTGTTATGAGTCTTTCCTGTGAGGCCTTCTTTCTTTTGACATGTATAATCAACCCAGTGTGATCATTCTAGGCTGGTTCCTGTGGTGTATATGCAAACCAGACTGATTATAGACTTCAGTGTGTGAATTTGCACCAAATAGAGGGACTGGATGGAGCGACTGTCACTTATATGTCTGAAACAAGTCTATTTTATGTTAGAGACATTTAAATCATCAGAGAAGTGTACTGCTATAGACTTACAGATTGGATCTACAACCTGATGTCCATGGTAGCAAACAAAATAAAGCATATGTTAAGATGGTAAGAGAGATGGTTGCTAGAGTAATTGATCGGTTGTTTTGGGAAGTTGCTAGGTTCTTCTAGATGGTTTTTAGATTGTTCTAGGTGTTTGTTAGGTCTCTCTGGGTGTTTGCTACGCTGTATTAAATGGTTGCTTGGGTGATCCATGCACAGATAACCGAATTCATTTTATATGTAAATTTATACTTCCATTGTAGCACCTAGCCCCACCTTTACCCTAAACCCACCCTTTTCTGAACAACACTAAACACACACACAGAGACAATATAAGCACAATCACAGGTATTTATTGCAAAAACTGACCATAAGCAGTAAAAAAAGCATTACAAACAAGTTTTGTTGCGTTTCAAGTCCTTCTGAAACCATACAATGTCTTTATGCGAAGAAGTTTTTTTTATTGTTGAAATGATCCTGCTCTGTTAATTCACATCTCATTCACAAAGATACTCTCGTCCCGAATGAAGCAATCGATCATGAGACATACAAGAGCCAATAGCATTTCACAACAGCATGACGTGATCGGTCACGAGACACATAAGAGCCAATAGACATTTACAACCAAGGCTGATGTAAGGATTCTCCTGGCGGCATTTTTTTTTAATTTGTGCAAAGCAGCAGCAAGTCACGGCGGACGGAGAGATGGTGATCATGTTCTCTCACAAATCAATCATTTTGCCTAGAAAGAATTGGAATATTAATCCTTTTTAATAAATAATGTTGGTAGTTATATCTGTCGGTTTGTCTTGTTTTATTAACGGATGGTAGGTTTAGGGGCAGGTGTTGAGTTACGTGCTCATAAATGTATAAATAAAGTAATATAGATAAAAATGTGATAAAACACACCCCAATACATATGCAATAATGGCAATATCATTACCCAGTATTTGAATCCAGTTATCTATACATGGATCACAGCCGATACCTGTCACTGACTGCAATCTTTTCTGTGAGCCCGTCGAAAATTCTGTGATACTAACACAGAATTTGAGTTAAGAGTACGTGGTCATTACTGAGAATTCTGTGGGTGGTTGCTGCGCTGTATTAGATGGTTAGTATGTAGTACGTGTCCAAACTCTGTCCTGGTGTCCGGCAGAGGTAAGTTCTCTTCATTATCTTTTCCTATTATTAGTGGAGTACCTCAGGGCTCTATTCTGGGCCCACTTCTTTTTAACTTATATGCATTCTCTGGGGGACATTATTAGGAAGCATGACATTTGATTTAATTTCTATTCAGACAATGCTCAGTTGTACCTGCCATTGAAAGCTGGCAATTCCATTTAACTGTTGTTGGAGTCCAAGATACTGTATTAAGAAATGGCTATTGATGAGGACAAATCAGAAATAATTGTTTATGATCCTCTAAAATGGAAGAGTGGTCTCACTGTAAGGAGCTGGCAATAATTTCTCGAGAAACCTTGGTGTTATTCCAGACTCATAATTATGTTTATCCAAACAAATCAGTTTTTGTGAACTGCAGATTATTAAAAAAAGAATAAAAATAAATACATTGAAGCTTTAGAAACGTCATGTTTTTGTCTTGTTTTTAAATTCATTGTTTTTCCTTTTCCTAGACAACAGTACACTGATGTCTGAGTTTCCACAGCATAATATTCTATGGAGTGATATTCTGTATTCAAATTAGAAATCAATAAATATTGTTTTTCAGTAACTAGTTTTATAAACCTTTTTTTTTTGTCATAACCTTATTTATTTGGTTACATTTTTAGTCAGAAGACATTGCTTTTGTGAGTCATCACATTAGAGTGTGGCTGAAAAGCTGCCACCTGGGCAACAAGAAGTAGAAGTCATGAGAGAGAAAGAGGCCTGAACGCTTAGTGGAAAGTCTTCAGTCACTTCCTGTACTCTCAAAGGTGTGTTTATCTGTCTAACCATCCAGTCAGCCAGTCTAAGACCACCAGAGCTGCAACAACTGCATCAACACTTCAAACGCCAAGCCTGCCACTCTCTCTCCGTCTTTCTCTTCATCTGCCTAACTCCGAGTGGCTGGCAGTTGGTTTTTGTCTCCTCTTTGAGACAAGGTTTTAAACAAAGGGCTCAGGTTAAACCGAATCACAGATGTCTGCTGATGCTATAGGTGAATGCACACATGCTTTCATTTACTTTACTGCTCTTGCTTTACAAGATTGCTTCAGTATGGATATGTGAGTAAGAGAAAGCCAGAGGTGTGTTTCCTATGAATATTTCAAACAGGAAGGATTTGTGAAGACATTAGCATTGAGACGTGTGCGTGATCGTTTGGTCATAATGACCATGTTTTTTACAGAAATAAGAGAAATTCTTGACTGTTCACCAAATATACATTGTTTAATTGCATAACATACAGTAAGTTGATTTTATACTCTATAGTCATTTGGGATCGTAGATTACAGAGGAAAATTACTATGATCTAATGTTGTAATGAACTTCTCCATAATTTTTCTCCACACACTATAAGACCTTTACACAATCTGGCATGTTCTTAAAATTGAACTGGAGATTAGGTGCTGGACGTCCGGCCAGAGGAGAACTGGCCTCAACTAAGCCTGGTTCTCCCAAGGTTTTTTTCTCCATTCTCTCATGGATGGGGTTTTGGTTCCTTGCCGCTGTCACCTCTGAGGACACCTGATTTCTAGTGATTATCGTCATCTTGACTACAGAGACCGTCTCTGCATTTAATAAATAAAAGGTTTAATCTCGTCATTATACATTATCATCTCTCTGTTCTCCTGTTTGATATTGTTCATTGATTTGCTACAATCTGTATTGTTAAAAGCGCTATATAAATAAAAGTGATTGATAATTTGATGAATGAACAGCTGCATGATCGATAAAGAAGTACAAAACAAACTTCTTTTCACTGCCAATTTTTTCACAGCCTTTAATAGCATATTGATATTGTGTATTGATAGCTCCAGGAAAGTATTGTTGATTAGTATGTCTCATTATTACAAGACGAAAGGTGTTTGTGATATTGCATTTGGCTATGTTCAGACCACACACATACCGTAATCATAAATGTTTGGAATTTAAACCATAGAAACTGAATTTTTTTTTTTACCCATATTGAGTAATGATGCTGCAAACTCAGTTTTACATCACAGGAATAAATTGTATTTTAAAATAAATTCAAATGAAAAGTTATTTTTAAAGTTGTAATAATATTTTACAATTTTAGTGTTTTTGTTTTATATTTGATCAACTGTTCAGACATTGACCCTTTGCTGGCTAGTTTGCTTTTCAACACATTTATCTTTGTTGGTAATTGTATTGATGTATTGTTTTAAGCTGTAATTGCTGGCTAGATCTCTCTTAAATACACGTTTCAATCTCTAGAGACTAAAGAGTCTGAATTAAATGTAATATTACGTTGTCCTGTGGACAGGTGCGATGTATCACGCCCGACTCCTCTGCATATGCATAATTACTGTAATCAGTTCCAGAGACCACTGCAATGCTCACAGGAAGCTAATCAGATGAAAAAGGAAAGATCATCCAAATATGATTGATTATGGAACTAGTAGTGCAGATCTCCAGTGACAGGGAGGGGAATTTAATTTGCCTTGCGGAAGTGTCCCATCAGTTCTAGAACGGGAAGCGTTTGTCCTGTTGGGCAGTGACAGTAGGTTTTTCTTCTGATGTCTGCTGGGAGCTATACTGTAGACACAAGGTTTTTCTCTTGAGGAAGATGAATGTTGGGGTGTAAAGTATCCCTGTGGTGGAGAAAAATATGCTCAGCGGTCATTGCAAACAGAAGTGCAGACGTTAGGTCATGCAGTCTGAGCTGTAGTGACCGCCTGTTTGGGGAGAGGACTTTTGCCAGATATAATGTGAGATGATGTGGACAGGCCTGTTTCCTGATGTGGACATACCAGCATTCCTCAAATGCATGCACAAAATCATAAAAACATCGGCCTCTGCAATAAAAACTGCAGACATTTTCACCAAAAATAATTTTCTTTCTTATGTGGAACAATTGGTCAAGACACACACACAAAACACACTGACTTGGCAAAATCTACCATAAAGTATTCTTATTGTTATTTAACAATATAATAAACAAAAAATAATAAATAATACTAAATGATAAATAAACTTGAGCATTTGTCCATTTCTATATTCATTATCAGAATTTATACTGTAACCTTATAAATGCATGTGTGGATGTATGTATTGACTAATCATAGCTGTTATCAATAATTATCAAATATTTTTGTAAATAATATAATTATTATTTTTGATAAATATATCAATTTGTTTCCTAATAAAAAAATTATTTATTGGTTATTTAATTGTATTCATTTTCACTAGTCATTGCAGTAGGATTTTATTAAATGTTTGCATTTACAAAATTAATTTATTTTTAAATTCATTTGAGACATTTTGATTATTAATAAATTAATTTACTAAAAACAAATGATTTACAGAGCAGTTCAAAGCTTTACTGAATAATCTTAAAGTTCATCTTTTCATTCCTTCCATAATGGTTATGGTGGTCCTTTATGGTGGTGGTCCTTTGAGAATGTGATCTAATTTAGGTTCGTACAGCTGTGACAAACCAGGATGACAGGATGTCTCTGTACTGCTCTGGGCAGCTGATGCTGGTTTTAATGCAGCACGGAAGAAATATTGACCAATTAGACTGTTGATCTGTCAGATGCTGCCTGAAGGGTAAGTGGTGGATGCCCTTGGGTAACCTACAGCAACAAGGGGTCATTCTACAAAGAGGCTCTCTTAACGATTTTTTATATTAGTGTCCGTCTGGGTCACTGGGTGTCATGTCCTGCCCTTATGGCTTTCGTGAAGTTCTGTTTAGTTATATTTGAGAGAAATATACAGTGAGATCTGAAACTCTTGAAAACTAAAAAAAAAGGAAAGGAAAAGAAATTAAATCTAAAAACTTAAGTAAATTCAGGACTTCCAAAATGTTTTATTTTTCACTCAAATATGCTGATAATATTTCTTGAAACATTAATTGCTTTCTCAAAGCGCTGTACATGAAAGCTTACATGAAGGAAAACAATATAAAACAATAAACTCTAAATTCAACAAAAGATAAATCACAAAAAACTATACAACAGAAAACTAATCAAATAAAAGCATTGTTTAGAGAGGTTTTAAAAACAGCTAAAGAATTAACTTCTTTAATGTCAGCTGGGAAAGAGTTCCACAGTTTTGGAGCATTATTAAATTGTGAAATATTTTGACAACTGGTATCATGTTAATGTTAATATTTTTAACTTAAAAAAATAAGATACCACATAATGCACATTTTAGGTTATTATATTTTTTTTCCTGCAAAATTCAGCAAACACTCAAGAAAGAAAATAAAAATGTTTAGAAAGAAATTGTTTCACGTGGAAACGTGCATTTTATAGAGAATGTGAAAATGAAAAATTAGTAGAGTTTAAAACAAATGGCTTAAATGGCTGTAAAAGTACTAATTGGAACCTTTATTATGTATTATACACATAAGTGTGTTCTCATAATATACACTATACATTCATTAAACATTTTATAATTAAAGCTAGGAGTAATAATGACGTTGTAATTGCTCTTTTCTAGGGAAGTGCCTCAGGATGCACTGTGTGTGTGTGTCTTCTCCGAGCTCTTTCCCCTGGGTTCACTCTTCACAGGTGCACTGAGCTTAACCCACTTTGACCCTCTTAATGAACCACTCTGGGGCTTCCTGTGACCCCTCACCTCTGTCTTTAACCTCCTTGTCTCTCTGCACACACACAACGGACATTAGCATGAAGAGCCTTGAGGATACAATAGCTTGAAAACAGCAGGACAGGAAGTGTGTATGATGCGGCCAATGAGATGTTCCAAAAGAGTGCGGAAATGGAAAGAACTACTATTGAGCCATTTTCTCTTGAAATACTGTGGAATGCATACATCTGTCATTACACTGCATTTATCATTTTATTTGTTATCTATCTGTTTCTCCATTCATCTATCCATCTCTTTGCATGTATTTTAACATGTCTTTACAGTATGCTGCATTTCAACAGTTAAAAAACCCCCCTGAAATTATGACTGGTGCCACAGAAAGAGACATTTACTGTGGGTAAGTTAGGAGTACTGGTCTGATTAGTTTGTGGAGATTTATTGTGGGACTGCTGGTGGTGTTATTGGTGTCAGTAAGTCATATGACCGTGTGGCCCTTTCTTCCCAGGGTTCTCTGGGTGTGCAGCATTAATAACGTTCACCCTTTTCTAATGAGGCCGGACTGCTTTAGATCTTCCGTATACTTTCCTTCAGTGTGACACACACACACATACATGCACTTAAACAACTTATAAGTTTTCCTGCCAGATATGGCATCAATAACAGAGGGTCATAGAGGTGACAGTTCAGAGCAGAGGGTATAAACCTGGATATGAAAAAGTTCAAACAGAAAAACAGTCCATTAATGATAAGTGGATATCAGGTTTCACACAGAATGTGTCTGTTAGGCAACTACTGGCCAGTTTTAATAAAACCAACCCAAATCACACTCACATGTTCGTTGACCGATAACGAAGAAGTTATGGTATAAGCATAAGGATTTATGGCATACTGTATTTGTTTAGCTTTATATTACGTTCTCCTATAGCAGATTTCTTTTTTACAAATAGGCTACTCCACAAAACAAAATAACTGAATATATGTTCAAAAGTTTACATACCCTTGAGTTTTAGCACTGTGGTTTGTTACCTGGATGATCTAGGTAACAGTTTTTTAGTTTTTTGTTGGTCCTGAGCAGGTCTGCTGCCCGCTGTTCTTAAGAGAAATCCTCCAGGTCATGCACATTCTTTGGTTTTCCAGCATATTATGCATATTTGACCCCTTTCCAAGCAGTGACTGTATGGGTTTGAGATCATTTCAAACTGTGGACAACCAAACGACTCAGACACAGCTATTACAAAAGGTGAAAGCATTACTGATTTAACCATCTATCCATCATCTATTAGCACTTGTACTTATATTTTTATGCTTTAATAACCAATTATTAAATACATTGCATTTAAGAGATAAGAGACCCAGTTAAGTAAAGGTGTTTTTAAAATTATGTTACGATGCTACACTTACTTTTGCAAACAGTAAAAAGAAAAAACAGTGACTTTTTATACTTGTTGTCAGTGACTCCCTACAGCGTAATGAACTTAGCAACAGTTTGAAAGCTGTATATTCAGTGATTAGAGCCCTGTATGTGTAAAGGGAACTTTAACGGTTGCAATATCTTTCTGTAATGAGGCAGATAACAAGGTTGTGTTTGTGCCAGAACACTGAAATACCTGCACTGTGACTTTAACAAGACTAAATGTGGCACCAATTTAAACCACGGTGCTAGAAACCCTTTCATTGTATTTGCCTGGGAATGCCATTATTAAGCCACTTTTTATTTTTTACAGATGCAGCTTTAAATGTGCTGCCCGCATCACAATGCATGCATTATTTCCTAATTGATGTTGAAAAGAGTTTTATGTCTGGCAGCAGTCAGTAGGCTCGACATACACCACACCTTCAGTGCCTGTTATCCAAACGCATGGCACTGAGAGTGTTAACACACACCTTTACTAAACCAGGCTTTCCGTAATGACCTCCTTGGAGACGCACAGCACACAAACACCGGCTCCCACGCCGCTAATGACTTTGAATTGTTCGTAATTGTTTTTCCATTAAAGTTTGCTTTTCAAATGACTGCATCCTGTGGATGGTTTCTGGAGCAAAGCGGTCATATGATTCATGGAATTAATTTTATGGTGCTTCTTGAATTAGACCAATTCATAAAATTCAAAGTTGTTAAAAATATCTATAAATGCTGTCTGGAAATAGTACTTCTGTTTTATATCTGTTCAGGACAGCAGCTAAATGCGTTTACATTTTTACATTTCTGGTTTGTTGATTGCTTCTAATGAATTTTCAGAAGTTAACTTAACTGCAGTAGATCCAGTGCTGAACAAGTGATCTGTTCTGATGAAGAAACAAACTCGTTTCTATCTTAGATGGCTTGAGGGTGTGTACGTTTTCGGCACATTTTCTTTATTTTGTGGGAATAATTACTTTAAAATTCATGGGCCACCACTACTTTTTGAACTTGTGCCTGCAATTTCAATTACATTCTTAAAACGATGAGTAAACAGGGTAAAAACAAAGGGTCTTGTGAGATTTTACAGTATATTATTATACATACAGCACAAATTAATCATTGAATGTAATGTTTGCAATAAATGTAGACAAATTCCATTAATTTGACAAATTCCATTAATTATTCAGTACTTAAATGAGGACCTGAAGGTCTAAAGCTAAGCATAAGTCACTTGGCTGACTGTCAGTCACTATAAAATTTGGGTGCACCAGGGTTGTAAAAATATATAATGGGACACAAGCCACATAGCTGCACGGCTGCATACTTACACATTTATTTACATGCACACATAGACAGACGTGCACAACTATTTCAGTCTTTAATGGCATTTTCTGGTCAGACAGAATAGAAAGGGTCATCTCTAAAACAATTCCCCCCTGACCTGTTTAGTTTACTTAACCAGGGACAGACAGTTTATCGCTGAACAGTTCTCCCCACTCCACTGAGCACAATTACAAACTACCGTCATTAGAGCCTCTCACAGGATACAGCTACAAGTCCAACTGATTCATGGAGGAATGTGGAACACACACACGTGCACAAAACCATGCAGTCATTTGTGTTTGTTAAGCATACACTATAAAAAATGGTTAGTAAATAAATATATTAATATGTGAAAAATTAAACTGTTTAAATTGAATAAAACCTTTAAATGATAAAATAAATAATAAAATTGTATGTGTGTATATATATATATATATATATTTCAAGAGTTCACGCTTTCCTCATAATGAATAAGCAAATTTGGCGTGCTGTCTGGGGAGCGAGCCGGGAGAGC
>JAUMHR010000075.1:15931493-15945245 GCA_032361145.1 Enteromius fasciolatus | reverse complement strand
GTTCTATTTGATAATGTTCAGTGCTTTGCTACAATCTGTATTGTTAAAAGCGCTATATAAATAAAAGTGACTTGACAATTTAAAAAGTCCATGTTTCTGCTTCGTTTTCCTATTGATAATGACTGGGAAGACTAATAGTGAGAAGGCATTGTATATAATCGACCAATCATATTATGGCATGCAAGTAGGTGGGATCTATAGAGAATGATCAAAGCAATGCAAATACAAAAATGTAGTGCAGTTAAACGATTAACCACAATTTAATCACATCCAAAATAAAGGTTTTGTTTACATAATATATGTGTGTGTGCTGTGTTTGTTTATTATGTATACACACACACACACACACACACAAACATATTGTAAAAATATTTTCGTATTAATATAATTGATATTGTATATAAATATTGTAAATGTTATTTTTCATAAATATATGCACGCATGTGTGTGTATTTTTATATAGACATAACAAATATACAAAGCACACACCTATATTATTTAAACCAGAACTTTATTTTGGATGTATATTTGGATTAATCGTGAGGATTTTAAAGATCGTGACAGGAAAACAAAGCAAAATCCCATACATTTTAGGCAACTTATAAATACTGGCCATTACAGTAAGAAAACATATGGTCACCCTTCTTTCACCACATACTTTTTTTGTATTATTTAGGCATAGTTTCATTATTAGATCAAACCATACTGTCATTTTCACTCTTTTAAGGAACGTTCTTGTTGTGTGTGGCATTGTTTGCCACCCATTCCCAAACCCCCAGTGGACCTTCATGGTTGATAGCCCCCCCACAATTTCTCAAGTAACTGGCGTGATTTTATTATTGATACTTATCCTAATCATTGATAAGCCTGGATACTGTTGCATTGTGGGAGTGCTCAGCCAGAGGCCTGCCTCATCGACTGCACTAATGGCATGATTGGCTAATCACTCTTTCTCTCTCTTTGCACTAATAAGTTCTAATAAGTGGTCCTGTGTGGGGAATGGGAACTAAAAGGTCCCTTGGTGTAGCGCGTTGGCTCTGGGCCCTCAGCGCAGTAGATCTCTACTACAGATTACTGCAGAAATTACTCACAGATTTCTCTCAACACTCTGGTTAGGATAGATGCTGTTGGTAAATGAAGACTGTTTTAGATCCGAATTTTAAAAACATTTACTGCGCTTCCTAGACTACACATTAAAAGGCTATGGCACAAATGGTATTCTGTGCAAATGTGAACATGAATGTTTCTATTTACACTATTTACAAAATGGGTTTTCACATTTTTTTTCCCATTAGATTAAAGAACATTGAAAGAATCCGAAGTACCTTTTTTTCACTGTAAAGAGCCTTTTGTGCACTGGAAAGGTTTCATGGATGTTAAAAGTTCTTCATAATGGCACTAATGAACCTTTTAAGAGTGTGTACAAGCTCAATGTATGCATTGTTGCCTTTGGAAATGTGTCAGGACAATTATGTGTTGCATATGGCATTGCAAACCAAAGAAAAATCACAAATGAGACCTCTTTACAGTCACAGTTGTTTCTGTTAGACATCATTTAGAATAAATTAAGTTCAAATTGAGACTCCCAAGTCTCAGATTATTCTCTTGTGAATGTTATATCTCAACAATCCCCTGATTTGCCAAGATATCACAATTTGCTGTCAGATTTCAGTCATCTGTGCTCTGCTGTCATTATTATTATTACTGCATGTAAAAAATGGTCTCAGTTGTATTTGTTTTTATTTCTGGATAATGGAAGCTCAGATCCACTTTGCCTCCTGAGCTATCTAGAATTTCCTTTGAATGCAAGCTATCTAGTTTATTGGCCTTTAAAAAGTTAATTAACAAAAACCAGAAAGAGTACAAAATATAAAACACCTTAAACATTTTTCCTTTTTTAGTTTTACTTGAGGTATTAGAATATTTTAAAAAGTCTTATTTAAAAAACTAAAAACATAAAAAAACATAATTTGTCTAAATTTGAATAAAAATTGTATTTAAAATGAATTAATTAAAAAAATAGTACACATATTAATCAGCAAAATGACATGCCTGCCTGAATGCAATTGTTTGTTTTAGCAGCATTGGCCACACATTTACAGTACATCTGCAGTAGTATTCCTGTATTTGCAGGAAGTCTGTTTCTAACACACACACACACACACACACACACACACACACAGAGATATATGTTTATGGACAACACACAAACGCTCTTTCCAGGGGAATATTCCACTTCTTACGTCTTTGGCAGCGTTGTGTGACAGCAAGCCACTTTTCTCAACAACACCCAGTTGTTTTTACGCAGACTGTCCTGCATTTTATCCAAAGCACATCCCAGAAAAGGTCAGTAAGCATTCAACACTGCCCATAAGTATTCCAGATTAATCACAATATTTCAGTTGCTTACAGTATATTTTGCCAAACGATACAACAGCATGTTACAATCTCCAACAAGAAGGCTTTATGATTTGATTAATATACCCAGAAGGGCAGCTGAGTTTAGATTCACATTCTGAAGCTTTTTGAGTGCAGTATGTCTTGATGAATTCATGGGAAGGGGAAAGTATAGTGGAGATCGGTTTCATGTGTGTAATGCTGCTCCAAATGTGGAAGTAAAAAATCACATCAGTTGAAGGATGTCATTTCTCAGTGCTCTCTCTCTCTCTCTCTCACTCTAGCACTCTTGCCGGCCAAAGGCACATACAATGACTGAATTGTACACAGCATTCTGTACAGTAACAGTCTTCTGAATTTATTGTATATGTCAGCATTCATAAAGAACTATGTTAGTCACTGCAAAAATGAATGACATTAACTATCATTAATGACATTTGTAGCCAGAGAGAAATGACTCATATTGAGACCTCGACCAATCCTTGAATATACAGCACAGTGGAGACCATTTTTTTCAGGGGGCTTTGGATCCAGAATGATTTTTCCCATTAATTTTCCATGATATAGGCTACTTATAGAAATAGTTCACCCAAAAGTGAAAATTTTGTTATTCTGTCATTTATCCACCCTCAGTTTCTTTTATCTGTTTGGAACAAAAGAGGATATTCTGAAAAGTGTTGATAACCAGTTAACGATAGCCATTAACAATTAAAGCATATACGTAAGAATTAATTAATAGGCTTTTGAATTATTAGGAAATAACGCACACCTGAAGTGGTGATATGGTTAAAACTGAAGCAGAGTGGCTGTTACTATGGGGGTGTGCGCTATTTTCTAATAATTCAATGGAACAGAGTCAATTATTTCACTTAGACTATGATTACCACCCTGCAGTACTGTACAGTATGTTGGGGTGCAGTGCATAATGTATTGCAGAAAGGATACTACATCAAGACATCAATTCGATTATGTATTTTTACACTTATTCTATGGTCTATCTGAATACTGGATTCTGATTGGCTGGTATGCATTAAAACCGGTTTAATGCACAGGTAGTTCCAAGTCAGTTTCATCACCAATTGATGCGCACACACACACACATCACTCACAAACAGAGAGAGAGAGGTTGGACATCAGAAACTTGTTGTCAATGCTGCCCTGCAGCTTTTTTAAAATACAATAACGGATCACTACATTATATTGTTAAAGGGTTAGTTCACCCAAAAATGAAAAGAAGACCTTTGTTCATCTTCGGAACACAAATTAAGATATTCATGTCCTCCACAGACTGCAACACAACTGAAATGATCCAGGTCCAGAAACGTGGTAAAAACACTGGTAATACAGTCCATGTGGCATCAGTGGCAAAGAAAAGCTAACCCTTCAAGCTACAAGGTGATAAAACTGTTGTTTTTGAAGTAAACACAGCTTTATTATTTGTAGAGATGAGCAGACTCAAGTAACACACATACATAACTGTAATCTCTGTGTTTCTTTCTCTTGGTCGATGATTATTTCAAACAAATGCTGTAATTCATTCAAATAAATGTGATTTCATCTCTGTATCTGTTTTGAAGTGACAATGCTATAGCCAATGTGCCATGACTGACAAAAATAATAGCCATTTTAACCCTTCCGGTCAAATATTGCCATGCAAACATCATTAATAGATTTAAATTGCCATCGCTTGCTGAGCGATAACTATGGTACTGTATAAAGCAGGATAAAGATTTTTTTATACCCCACTTCTTGGCCTCCACGTCGTGCATTAAAATCATTAAAAACTTTGTTTTTGAAATATTGTTTAATCGATAAAACTTGTCAGCACAAACTAAAGAATTTCCAACTCACAGGAAAAGTATGAGTATGTGGAAGCGTGTGCTGCTCTCGCGCTCCCCGCCCTCCCGTCTCTGCACGCGGCGCTAATTGGCGCTCTCAGCTAGAGCCAGCAGCCACGAGCGCCACAGACGCGGATACCTCAGCCAAATTCACAGAGTCCAGTCACACTCAGACAACAGTTCATTAGTCTTTTTATTTGTTTTCGTTTTGTGTGTCTCCCCCTATTAAGTTGAAGAGAGCTTAGTTTGGGAACAGTGGACACGTCTTGAAGACATTTCAAGCATGACTTTGGATAATAACGGATCTTGAAGTGTCAAACTGCGCCTCAGACTTCCAGAAAATAACGACAGACACCAGCTCTCACAGGTACCCGTTTATTATTAACATTTAAGTATTGTATTGCATTTCATTGATGGATATTAAGCTTAAAGTTGAAGTTCATCATTAAAATTTCCATCTTAAGCAGTTCAAAGTAACAAATTTCCATGAAGTTAAAACATTGTGTCTTAATTTTGACGGACTATATTCGAAAGCGATAGTCATTTGATAGTTGTGTTAGGTAGGCTAATATAAGATTTTATTATTATCACAGATACACCAGCACTAGTGGCATGTCTGCTCTGGGTGATACAGACTCAAATGTGTAAAATTAATTGCTGCTCTCATGAGGATAAATATTTGCAGTGCTGTTGTTTGAAGCAGTTAATCACGCCTGGCTCTCCCCTTTTCTCCTCTCCACTCATTTGTAGGTGATAGGAAATATGTTTCACTTCAGAAGATTTAAATCGCAGCTGCGCTTTATTAAACATCGTCTTACTGGCAGTGGCAAGTTAGTGCAAAGCAAATGTTTGACTTTAACAAGTGCACGGAGCTAGAACGGCATCTCCACAAAAACACATCCATCAACATGCAAACTTGTTATTGTATTTTATTATTTATTAACATTATAATGAATTTACCTATTTTATTAGAAACGTAATTATGTAATTGAATAATAGTAATAATTATTTGTAATAATTAATCAATATATTAATTAAAATAAATATTTTGATTAATGTTATAATGTACAATTATATAAATTATATAGATAAACTATTTTTTACATTACTATTTTATTATAAACATTTATTTACATAGCTAGTCAATAATACATTTATTTAAATTAATTAGTTTTCAGTATGCATAAGTAAAATGTTAATAAAATAGTAAATTGGCATTATATATATATAGCTAGGCCTATGTGTCAGATTAATATTGGTGTATGGTTAAAAATTGAATTATTTGAGAAGCAATTTTCTCTGCTGTGTCCATTGTAGTTTTATTTAATAGGAAATTTCTTTAGGTTTTATTGGGCACTGTGAATTGTGCTTTGCCATTTCTAGTCAGGGGCAGCTGGTATTAGAGGATTGGGACCTGTAAGGGGTGAATAGTGTAATTTTAAGTTTTAGAAAAGTGCATACTACTGCACGCTCCAGGACAGAGTATTGCCTGACAGTCTATGTGGCATTACATCATCAAAGTGTGGATTCAGAGGAGGACCACAAAGGCTTAGGTGTCATTTGGCACAGTGGGTAATCAGTGGGTTTTGTTTACAAGTTGTAAGTGTGTTCTGTATATGTGTCTCATATTGAAGGCCTCAGAACATGGATTGAAGCCATTAAACTCCCATTTTGATTTCATGGGCGACTTTAATTTAAGAAAAAGATTAATAAGGTTATAAAAGCAGATAAGGTTTATTTTCAAACAGCTGGCCAGATTTGCTGGTGAGGAGTGTGTGGGAGTAAAAGTGTGTCTGTGGTGTCTGTCAAGGGAATGAAAGATGGGAGATTCTCTGTCTGCCTCTGGTCCTTCTCACACATCCGCGCCAACAGCTGAGCTGGGATTGGCATTAACTCTCTACTCTGTGCTTCTTCAGAAGAGTAAGAGGACGAAAGCAAGCCAGAACGTAGTAGTTGAGTGGATGAGAGGGGGCTCTTTCTCTTCCCTGCGGCATTTGCCCTGTGTTAACGGGCCGGATAATACCTCTCTGTGATGCACACAGACTTTATGGAAACTCTCACTCACACACCCTGTGGTTTTATGGGGTGAGACCAAGAGAAAGTCTCAGTCATAAGCCACAGATGTCGTATACACACTTTACAGACTATGCATGTGCGTGTTTCTTATTAAGTACTGATTAAAATAAATATTAGCAGTTGATACATCTATATTGGAAAAAAAAAATGTAACAGTAAAATATAAGTGTAGCTGTTTTTATTTAATTTTCATGTATGCCATAAAGTAAAGTTTTATCTATGTTCTCAATATAATGTTTTGCTTCGCTAAATTCAGCAAGCTGGACCTCTGACATATTTGGAGAGGAAAACATGATACCAGGGAGGGTGGGGAGCTGGATTTCCTCTGCAGAAAAATCTAAGTAGGACAGTAAGTGGCAGAGTGATGGATTCTAGTTGCTGTGTGTGTTTGTGTGTGTGTGTGTGTGTGTGTGTGTGTGAGTCCGTGTCTAAGTGTGTTTACTGTATGTTCTTGGAGCATAGTGCCACCTGGGTGTTAAAAGGCTCTAGCACAGAAGTGTGACTGATTCCTTAGACGTATGTCTTTCTCATGTACATTTTCTCTCTGTCTGTCTCGCCTCACTGTCTCTCCTCACTACATCAGCAGTATATGAGCCAGTAAGACAAACCTTTAAAATCCTAGCTTTCTTGATTCATTTAGAAGGCAAAAGGCTGTGCCATTTTTTTTTTTTTATAAAGAAAAAAAAGGCTTGTCATGCGAAAGCAGCCATCAAGCGGTTGCTACTACATTGCTACACGATGGCCAGGGTGTGGTTGGTTCTTGTCTTTATTATTTAGGTTTTCTCTGTGTTGCGCTTAAGTGTAAATCTTTTTTTTTCCTCCATTCTTCAGCATATGAAAGTCATCTGATTGTTTAGAAAATGAATGGCACACCTCACAATCTGAAGTATGATTTAATGAGCCACTTCAATAGTGGCCTGTTACACAAAGCTATAGTTAAAGAATCTCAGTTTCACAGAAAGTTTAGAGTTCACTTGTTTACTGAAGAGTAAAGGATCATTGTGAAGAATATTATGAATTGCAACAAATTTCTAAGGCAGGAAAAACACAGCAGCTGCCACAGGTTTTAGACAGCAGCTAAAAATATCTAAATAATTTTATTAATTCAGGTGAATAAACAGAAGTAATTTACTTAATTTTATAAGGAGCTAAAAAAATTGAATGCAAGTTTAGCATTTGTAAACTAATTTAAATAATGTAAAAACAAATGTAAATAAATTAAGGATATTATAGATAATTCATTTAAAATAAATCTAATAAATAATTAGCAGCAAAAGGAAATTTCTTTCATTTGGAGCAAGAGATAACAGGCTTTATTGCATCACTTTTCTCACAGCTGATCAATCCAGTTTTTTGGTTTGCAGTCTCTTAGGCAGGATAATATCTGAAGCAGGCTACTTTGACGATGCGGATAGCTAAAAACCAATCCATCAGTGTTCTCAAACTAATTTCAAACTTACCTGAGCAGAGCCACAAAAACAAGGCCTCATGAAATAGGCCACAGGCCGTTTTTGTTATGTTTTGGACACCACACCCCTAACTGGTGTTACCTGAGTTCTTCACTGATACTTTGTGTGAGTGTGTGAATGTTTGTATCTTAACATGATTGACTGACATGTTGTGTTCAGCCTTGTCTCCCTCAAAGGGCTCCTGTCAGCGGCCTTACACACCTGAACACTCTTGATAAAAACACAGAACAATGTCATACACCTCGTTCTTATCCTTCCTTCACACGGCCTAAACCTTACACCATCCGCCCCCTCTTCACCTGTGTATGGGTAACAGTACAGTTTTTAATCCGATCACTCCAAACACAGCTAATCGACTGGAGACATTATCCGAGCACTTTGTCTGCTCTCCATTACGGCCATGGAGGTTCCTCTCAGGATGTATTGAATTACCCATAATTCCCTAAACCTGTCACTCACAGAGAGACAGACAGAGTGTCAGGTATTCCGGGCATATAATGAGGTTTGGGAATGTTGGCCGAGAGGAATTTCTTCACCGCTCTCTTTCTGCTCTCTGTCATTAGATATGCACCTGGCTCTCTCTGAGCTAAGTGCAGGTATGAAAGCTAAAACGTTTCCTCCTTTAAAGATGAGAAGGGGGATTAAAAACATATCATTAAACATGGACTTGGCTCAAACAAACAGGACTAAATACAGAGTTTCACCCTTTTAAAAGTCTGCAGAACAATTGAAAGCTTTTTTTTTTACTGTACTCTTTCCTCTGTCTAACAATGTGGTGATACTGGATATCTTTTTCAGTTGCCTTTACCATAACAGACAGAGTGCAACAATCCATGCATGATGATAACCTTCAGGAGCGGCTGCAGATATATAAAAAACTGCAGTCAGACTTATAGACTGTAGGAAACAGTTGTTGAGGATTAGAAATGAAATTTGAGATTGCATCGTTATGACATCGTCTATGTGTCTGCTTTTGCACCGTCTGATTGGGCGTAAAAGTTGAGGCCAAAGGACTGTCCAAATTGTCATATGAAAACTATTCAACAAGTTCAAGTAAAGGTCTGCTTTTCCTTTCTCTGCATATGTGAGCTGTCAGTCATTCAGTAATGTCCTGAGGCAAATATAATGTATTTATAACAAATGAGGTAAATAAGATTTTACAAATGTTTTCGTTAGAGGTGTTATGATGAGTTGTATACACATCACTGGGTCACAGAATCATGTATACACAGAGTTATGATTGGAATAAATGGTGTTTTTTGTAAACGAACAACTTTTTATTTCAGTCTAAGTAAATGGATGTCATAGCATTTATTTATTCACTAAAAATACTTATAATAGTTTTGCTTTTACCTAATTTTTCCAAAGCTTTTTTTTTTTTTTTTAGACCTTTTCACATGAATTTTCATGTTTACATTACAGACCAGAATGTAAACTTAAAGGTACTCTGAGGAGTTTTCAAGTTTTGTTAAATAATTTACTCACATGAGGCATTTACTTCAGACTACATCTAGACTAAATTTATTTGTGGAACATGTGCAATGTTGAGATCACATGATCACAGCTGTTACTATTACTACTACTACTGTTTCTAATGATCATAAAAATGTGAATAGTAAAAAATGTACTTTTACACCAACAGGTGTCAGTATAATGTCCAAGACCACTAGGATAAAAAGGCCTTAGCAAACTTAAACAAAAGCATTTACATTTTGTGTGAGTAGCAACTGTCACTATTTACCCTTACAGTAGTCTAAAGAAATGCTCTTTGTTCTTATACTTGGTGCGAACAGTATACAACTTACTCAGTGTAAATAGTTTTTGTCTTTTTTATCCTGAGTATAAACAGCCTTCGTGTTATTTTGCATTAATTCAACTTCAGTTATTAGAGTACAATTAAACTCATGTGAAATAATAAATGAATGCTGCCAAACTAAATTAGCCACATTTCAGTTCAATTAGACTTTTTTTTTTACCATATCTGGCAGCAACAAAACCATATTTCCGTTTCTTATAACAATATTTTATATTGTTCTGTTTTTAACAAAACAGTAGCTGTACAGCTTGCAACCATGGGAGCCAAGATCCAAGGGAGGTAAATGTAATGTAATGTAACCGGGCTATATAAAATATCGAAGCCAGAAAAATATGGGGTCGAATCATAGGATATTATTATATTTTCTAAAGACCAGTGTTAGTTCAACCGCCACCTTGAACATGATACGAATTACTTAGAACGCTACGAAGACAAATTTTCGTTGTATGTTATGATTATGAAAACATAACATGGCCTTGGTGTCTGCGTATGCTTATGTTGATATGAACATTATTTACACAGAGCTAGGGGTAACCCTTACACCCGACTACATCCACAGCGAAAAGATTGACCCCTGGAAAGAATAACACAAATACGTAACCCAAGCTCATAATAATGAACTTGGGCTGACCTTTTGTAAGGCTGAACAGTTAAATAATGTAGTGGAGTTTGTCTGTGGTAGGTGTAGAAACCTGTCCAGGAGATGTTTGCAAGAGACAATAGCTGTGTTGTCAAAGAAGAGGAAAAATGTGTCTTTGTGGAGGCGGAAGAAAACATTTAAAAACTTTGGAAAGAAGTTCTATTGTTTGATATATGAACTTAGAAGACTCAGGCATTACCCAAGAGCTCCCATGCTGATATCCTCGTGACACTTGCTCTCTGAGATCGCTCCCTCAGCCCCTTTAAATCTGCTCTACATGTCATTGAAAGCTGTATGATCCATCATAATCAAAGCTATCTGTGATGCTGCTTGTTCTTTAAATAAACAGACAAATCTGACTTATCTTTATGTTAGAGATATGTCTGTCTCCTGTTGATAAATGAGCAGTATTAGAGCAACATTCCGTAGTAACAATGTATCTTTATCAGAGGCCTAAAAACTGTGTTTGGGTTGCAGTTGGTCTTTGAAATATATGAGTACTATTTGCATTGAATTCAATCGATGTTTAACAAATAAAAATGCTGCAATCTTAAAAACATATCTTTGTTAGAAACAACCCAGTTTTTGTCATTTTTACTGGGTCAAAAAGGAATGAACCGGGTGATCCCTTGTTGTTTTAACTCAACAATTGTTTAAAAATGACTGTACTGCGTGGTTAAAAATAACCCAAAATGGGTCACATAACACATGCAGAATAACCACAGTAACAACACAGAAGCAAGCTTTTGCAAGAGTGAAAAAGGTGAAGAAATTAATGACAAATCAACTTAAAAAAGTTAAACTTACAAGTTACAACAGTGTGTATAAGTAGCTTTTTTAAACTTGTAGTGAACATTGCAGAATAAATATTGAGTACCTTAAGTTTAGGATTAAATTTAACCAGTTATTTGGCTTATTTTCTCTATTTCACCAACCACAATAGCCTTTCTGTGGCCAAAACATTAAGCTTTGAATCAAGAAACACACAAGAAAACCTTTAATAAACGTTTGAAACATTTCCAGCCTTGCATCGTTCTGCAACTAAATTAAATTCAAATAAATTAAATAACCTTTTTTTGTGTTAGTGTATAACCGTTTATTGTACAGAGCTGTCATAGTCCTCATAATATATAGAGTTGTAATGCATAATAATACTATTATAACTATAACTATAATAGGCAATTGAAAGTCTGACAGTAATTTTCTTAAAATTTATTGTCAAAGATGGGGAATTTGTTCCAAAATGCTTTGGAAAAAGCATTGCTATAAAAGATAAAATTGAGATGAAACTTCTTAGGGAGGGTTTTACTGTCAGCATGCTCAAACCCTTGCTGAGTAGTCTCCTAATTCAGTTCCTTTAAAGCAACACTGCTGATAATCTATGTAAATTCACTAGCTGGTTGTTGGACAACCTAGTATAAGTCCCTTCATGCCCCCTTTTCATTCACTCTTTCACTCATTCCTTTATTCCAAATAATAGGAATGTTTTGAGAGCCACTAATCTGAAGTGTGTGAATCCTTGTTCTAAATGATTCCCTGCTGAAGGAAATCTCCTAATGAAGACAGACTACTACAGTTTTCCCACTCTCCCACTATTTCATGGCACTCTGTTGACTAATGAAGCAGAGATTCAGACATGATTGTCACCCCAGCCGAATATTGTTTGTTGTAGAGAAGTGAGAAAGGGAGACGGAGACGGAGCAGATGAAAGATGGTGTGAGAAAATAAAAGAAAGGCATTTGAAAGAAGGCTGAAAGTGGCTGCCCTCATCAAGCTGACCTTTTGTTTAGAGACAAACAGATTTAGAAAGAGAGGGAGAAAGTATGTGTGTTGGTGGACAAAAGAATGGACTTGAATAGAGCAGCAGCTGATGCAGAGCTGCTAAAATGCATAGACATGCCTGAAAGAGACCACAGTAAAGCAGCTGAACATTTGCTTGGGATTTAACAAGACCTCAAACACACATACACACACACCTCCCACAGAGATGCTCAACCTCTTCCTTAGACGACTCTATCTAACTGTCCACTCCATCACAGGTCCGCAGCAGCAGATCTCTCCTCACTCATCATGAAGACTGCAGAGGACCCAGACAAACAAAGACAGAGCAGACATCAGCATCTCCAGATGGGGTGGTTTACATTGGTGATGCTCTGCTTCTCACCGGAGGTGAACTCTATGAAGGAGAGCATGCCAAGAGTTAAACTCGGCTACAAAGGTAAAGTTTGTCCTTGTGTGACTTTAAACTTTATTTAACATTCTGTTTATTCCAAAAAGCTTTTACATTGCTCTGTGTAGATGATTTCTTTCTAAAATTATCTGTTAAATCTTTAGTGTTTTGCTGAATTTCTATGTATTTATTTTAAACATCTGCTGGAGCGTTTGTCATTTTTAAAGGATACATTTTGAAGTACATGTAGGAGTGTGATGAGAGGTTTACAACTCACTTGTATGAGGTCAATATTTAGACTGCGCATGTGACTGATTGAGTGTACATAAGGGATGTGCTGCATATCACGGTAGCAGTATGCACATTTTGTATATTGTATTTACTGGAAGCTCACATGCACACTTCACTATCTAAATGATATTTAGTCGTAGACATATATTGTTTTTATATGAAGCTGATTTTAATTGTTAAAAACTATTATCTTTAGAAAAATATGATCTTTTCCTAGTTATTTTTGGTCCTTACACTAGATATAAACATTGTCTTATTTCATTTTAATGAATTTCAGATGCTGATTAATGGTGCTCAAGCAAGCCATTTAGCTATGATCTAGTTGCCAATCAGAACACCACATCAAACAGATTGCAATGCCTTGGTAACAACATACAACCACTAGGAAAAATGTTATGTTTGCTGAAGTTATTTTAGACAATTTAAGAGCAATAGGTCATGAAAGAACTCGATATGGTTCTTTTGTGCCCTATCGCTCCCCGAAATTTGTTAAAATGACTGTGGTGATTATTCATGTAAACAGAGTAGGTCATGTCGAATTTAAGCAAATGTAAATAATTTCATATGTTTCATAAAATAGAGTTTGCACATTAGCTTTTTAAAGTGACAGAATCCTATTATCACTGCTGCTGTTGGTGTCATTAATATTAATCAAACAACAAAAGACAGAAATACTTTATTTTATGTGATCCTTGTTACACGTTTTACATGTGATTACTATTACTATAACAATAGATTATTCACAATTACATGCAAGTAACCCTAAGACAAACATATAGTAAGTACATGTAGTTAATTAATATTTCTCATTCCTTAAATTCTTTAAAAAAAGCCTAAAAGACAAAGAGAAGTTTACTTCTACTGGCGTGATAACTTTAATAATTAATAATAAGTTTACAGCTTTAATAAAAATCAGTTTATTTTTAAGTCATACAGTTTCATTTTACATTTAAATTCTGTAGCATTTCTTCTGACCAATGAAAAATGTCAATTTCTCTATATTCTATTCTATTAATTTATTCTATTGCTCAAGATTACTATCCTTTTCTTATTGT
>JAUMHR010000075.1:15896456-15916148 GCA_032361145.1 Enteromius fasciolatus | reverse complement strand
CAGTCTGCTGTGAGTCTAAGAGGAAATGCCTAGCATTTATACTAAACAGTAGGATACAGCTTTGTCTTTATACTCTCTCAAACACACAAACAGTCTTTGCTCTTTTAATAGGCCTCCACAATTTCTTCACAGAAATAAATGACTATAATAAAGCTGACCAGCTTTTCTCTCTTTTGTCCCCACAGAGGGCAAGTTTATTTCCGCCCATCCCATCACGGACACCTACAATCCTGACGATGACAAGATTTACTTCTTTTTCCGCGAGGCGTCCCGTGATGGGAGCACTGCAGACAAGAGCGTGCTGTCTCGTGTCGCCCGGATCTGCCGGGTAAGACCTGTCCTCACGGTGCCTGATCAGAGAGGAACTCACCTCATCTCTCTGATCCTTTCTTAGCACATAAGATTAAATGTGCTTCCCCTGGGAGGGGAGGCTTCCTGGTACGTTCCCCTTGATGTGATCTGCTGAAAGCGGACCAAACCACTGTTGTCAGGCAGGGTAAATCATAGCAGAGGTCTGGCCATGTAATTGCTGCCTAAGTCGTTGTTCATGATGACAGTGGAAGTCCCTTGCGTGACGAAATAAGTGCGCTAAGTGACTCCATGTTAACACGTTGTGTTCCGCCTATCCCTTAACGACAGTTCACTATGAAGGCTGGGGACATCACACAAAAACCATCTATAATATATCAGATTTGAATTCATCTGAAGTCAAGATAAACTATAGGGAACAACAGTTCACACATCACACTGACCGCAAATGCATCATTTTTACATCAGAGCAGAACACTGTGGGAAATGAACTCTATTCAAGGTCGCTCCCTAAAGAAAGTGAGTAATTGATTCCCTTCACAAAGGTCTCTTCCACAAGGCTGTCATCAAAGCACACAGAAGATGGAAGTAATTTGCCGTTTGCAATGCTGGGTGGCAATTACTCATAAAAACCAGTTTAATTTAATATTAATAGATACATTTAATCTAATTTTGAACTTTTAAAACCCTCAACATGTACACATGGATAATCAATGCAATAAACAACTGGCATGTGATTTAAACAAAAACATATGGAAAGACAGCTGTAGATTTTCTGTTTTTTAATTTATGAAGATACTAATGTATAGTCTGACTATACATTATACTGCATATTAAATAGTTTTGAATTCAAAGAAACCACATAGTAATATGACGTTGTGTAATACAAGAGACATAACACCAGCACTGATACATGTACAGTTAAATCGTAGTGGTATTTTTCAGGCGCCTGTGTAAAACACACCACAATTGGCTTTAGTTTTATAATTTTAGTTTATTTTATTGTGACACTGACAAATGGAGTAAAGGCTGCTGAAAATTTAGATTTGCATCACAGAAATGAATAAAATTTTAAAATATTAAGTTAGTAAAGTGCTTAAAATGTAATAAGATTACACAATATTACTGTTTTCATTTTTACTGTATTTTCCATCTAATAAATGCGACCTTGGTGAACATAAGAGAGTTCTTTCAGAAGCGATACAAAATCTTTCTGACCCCAAACTTTTAAATAATTAATATATACGTGATACAGTTTTACTGTATGTTGAAAATGGTTATTAAGATGCAAAAATGTTGCAGTGCAAAATGCTGCAGTTGAACCAATTAGAATCAAATATTGTAGAGAGCTCTGAAGTCATTTTAAGTAATTGTCCATGCAAGTCACCTGTCAGCCTGTAATTATAAAAAGTCAGTGATTTAAAGCAGTTTTCTTTAATGCTGTAGGCTCATCCTCCTGGACTGTATGCTATAAAAATTCCAAGCTCTATTGCAAAATTCTTGGTCTGAGGCGGGTGGGTTTTTATAGCTTTAGGAGTGAGCTGTAAAGCTATCCGAGGCCAGATTCCTCACTGGATAACTGGCCTAACACTAGAGAGGGCATCTTTGAAGATTAAAGAATTTGGAAAACGGCACTCCTAAACCTCTTTTAGGTCCCCCCCTCCACTTTTTCTCAAGTGTGTGTGTTATTCAACAAGGATAATGGCAGAGGAGGAATATGTTTGCTGCTCTAAGTGGGTGTAGGTGAAATCATTGGGATCCTTTGATTAAACCCTTCTGGCTATAATGAGGAGATTCATTTAAGTGTTCTCAGCATGTCTTCTCGTTCTTAGACCTCTCAGTGCTCTATTGTGCATCTAAAGACATAAACCTGCACACAGAGAGGGTCGTTATATTCCCATTATAAACTCCCTCACTCGCTCCTCTCAATTTCTTGAACTCTCTTTCTTTGTCTCTCTTGTGTGCGAGTTTGCGTACCTCTTAAGTCTGTGCATAACTCTTCAGCATGTAGTCTCATGCTTAATTAGAGCTGCTCTAATCAGAATCAAATGCTGGTTTTTCCACTCTTATTATAAAGGCTGTAAAATTTAGCATTTAAATGATAAACATGCTTTCAGCATGACAGAATTAAAAGACCCTCTATGCTCTTGTGTTCGCATGCAGAATGACATTGGAGGTTTGAGAAGTCTTACCAATAAGTGGACGACGTTCCTCAAAGCAAGACTTGTGTGCTCCATTCCTGGACCAGATGGAGTGGACACACACTTTGATGAGCTACGTGAGTGATATGTTTTCTGTTCCTGCTCCCTCTCACAAAAAACATATTTCAGTTTTATCATACTTCTTAGCATCAAAAAGATGTTCATTGTGGATTGTGTGTGTGTGCGTGTTACAGAGGACATCTTTCTCCTCCCTAGCAGAGATGAGAGAAATCCAATGGTGTACGGAGTGTTCACCACCACCAGGTGAGACACAGCTCCTACAGTGAGCATGTCAGTATTTCATTGCGTTTGGTCTGGGTACCATATAGCTGAAATCCATTGCGAACAGTTGATGTGATATAAAATAATTTTATAGGTTAATATAGCAATTAAAAGCATTGTTATTTGTAAAAAGTTTCTCATTTTTAATGCTGTTTTTGTTTTACTGTGGTACTCATGTTGTTGTTGTTTTTTTTAGTTCTATCTTTAAAGGATCAGCGGTATGTGTCTACAATATGGAAGACATCCGTGCTGTGTTTAATGGACCGTATGCTCATAAAGAGGGACCAGACCATCGCTGGGTGGAATATGAAGGCAGAATCCCCTACCCAAGACCAGGCACTGTTAGTAACACCCTATCAGAGCTGTTTTCCTTCTCACTTTTAGTCACGAACACTTTAGAGTTTGTACGGTGAGGAGTTTTATACATTACCACTAGAGGGAGACAGAGCACTTGTGATTCACTTGTGCATACTGTGATTCAAAATACAGTTTACATCGGGGATGTCCAAACCAGCTCCTAAAAGGCCACTGTCCTGCAGAGTTTAGCTCCAATCCTAATTGATGATTAATAATTAGCCAATAAAGGTCTTCAGACTCAGAAAAAACTCCCAGGCATTGTGCATTGGAGCTAAACTCTGAATGACGCTGACCATACTGAAGTATGTTTATTATTATGCCAAAGCATTTACATCATTTCGTTTTGAGTGCGTATTTGTAATTACTTCCAGGATTTTTTGCTGTTATAATTTAAAAATGTATAACCGTATATCTTATTTTTCTTTCTCAGTGCCCCAGTCGGACATATGATCCTAATATAAAAACGACTAAAGACTTTCCAGATGATGTCATCAGTTTTATACGGCTGCACCCACTAATGTACCACTCTGTACACCCAATGACGGGCCGGCCAATTTTCACTCGTATCAATACAGAGTATAGGCTTACTCAGATTGTAGTGGACCGTGTGGCAGCTGAGGATGGACAGTATGCTGTTATGTTCTTGGGCACAGGTAAAAAATATAAAGACAACACAAAGGTTACTAGTGATATGTAACAATTAGAGATAATGTTGCATTTTGCACCTATTAAGAAAATATGATGTCTATTTTGTTGCATTATTTTAAAAAGCCTTTAATGATCTAATTGCTACAAAGACAGAATTTTGCTTGTTAACTGTGGTGTTCAAAATGCAGTTTAATACATCCCTGTACACTGAAAAAAACTAATGGTGTAGAAAAAATTTTCTCTCAGAAACTGCTTGTAAATTTGACAAATAATTACACATTGTCACACACTAAACTTTTTAAGTTTATAAGCAGAAAACTTTTTTTTAAGTTTATAAGCAGGAAAACTGACCTAGTGTTGTAAAACATACAAGAACGTTTGTAAAACAACCAGCAGATGGCAGTACAGCTTAAGATACAATAATGTGTGCGTGTGTCTGAACAGATATGGGATCGGTTTTGAAGGTTGTCAGCATCACTCAAGAAAACTGGTCCACGGAGGAGATCATCTTAGAGGAGCTTCAGGTGTTCAAGGTAAATGCTGCAAAGAGGATGAATGAAAAACAACACAGTAATAAAAACAATAAATAAACAGGCAAAAATGTCACCTTCTAACAATAAATATGGGTGTATTTATTTATTCAGAGTCCCTCACCCATCCTCAACATGGAAATCTCCTCAAAGCAGGTAAGAACAGAAATTGGTTCTGGTAAATTAAATATTTAGCTTAGGAAATAAAGAAAATTTTGAATTTTTTTTTTTTTAATTAATGATTGCTGAAGCATTGACTGACAACTTTTATCAGCCAGCTGTTTTAGACATTATGCTGGACTGTCTGTTATATTTAAGAAAAGCCTCGGTCTCATAACAGATGTGTTATGGCCTCTATTGTTTGTACTTTTTTTATCAGAGTCTCACAGATAAGTCAGTTTCTCTTGTTTTTTTGGCCATTCTTTTCATTTTTCTTTTACACTCCCTTTTGTCCAATTATCTCTTATTATGTTTCGACGCTCATGGTTAAGTTTGCAGTTCACCCAAATGCTTTATCCTCCTTTGCGCTGCACAAAAATAGAACTTGACCAGTTCTGTTAATAGGCCTTTTTCTTTATATTAACGGAGGATAATAGAGCAGTCATATGGATAATGCAGGCGTGGGATGGAAACTTCATCTCATTATCTAATCTACATTTTACTTCTGCCTCTAATTCGTTACGGTGAATGCTACCACTTGAAATCATTAAATGGTTTCAAATCAGTTCCTGAGCAGCGTTTGCTTTTACAAGGGTGTTTTATGGGAAGCTCTGCTGTGACTGCCTGATGTTTTTCAGACTCATGCTGAGAGAAAAGCAATAGCATCACAACTTTTATTGTGCACATTGTTGTTTTTTCATTTCTCTGAGTCACATGTACGCATGCTTCTTTTTAGAGTTTGTTGAAGCAAAAAGACGGGTTATGTTGATTGATAACTCTGTTAGAGAGTTTGCTCCAGTAAGCACTTTTTTTGTCAATGCACCTGGTTTAGTACTTTGTGTATGTGTTTGTGTGTGCAGCAGCAGCTGTTTGTTGGAGGAAGCGACGGGTTGGTGCAGGTGTCCCTTCACAGGTGCCATATTTATGGCCAGGGCTGTGCAGAATGCTGCCTGGCTAGAGACCCCTACTGCGCTTGGGACGGCACCCAGTGCTCCAGATATATTCCAGCCTCCAAGAGGTAACACACACACACACACACATGAACCAATAAAGCCATTGTCCCTAAGAGTCGATGCAAAGCCTTGACATTGATTTACAGAGTCAGCACTTCTGTTAAGTGTTCTGTCTTCTTATCGGCACACACAAAAACGCAAAGCCACATGTGTCCTATGATATCCCCGAGATGTGCACCGTGTGCAGTTTGGGGCTCTGAGGTTTTTGGGATAGCAGAAAGTTAAAAGAGAGAGAGAGGATTTTGTGGTGCCCTCTTTCTGACCTACTTCTCCAGGGTGAGCTGTTTCCTGGAGTTCAGCACAGAGAAGAAAATGATAAATATTTGATTTTTCCTGTGCCATAGGGTGTAGTGGGACTGGACTGGACAGGCAAATTGATTAAAGTTGCTTTGTTGTTGAGATGATGTATGTGAGCTGCCAGAGAAGTTTTCTTGCCCTTTCTCTCCCCGGTTCTCTGGTCCGCCACTGACGCAAGGAGGCCAGGTCAGCCCTGCAGAGACAGCGAGCGAGAGATAGGGAGACACAGAGAGAGAGGAATTATAGTTTGTTTTGGAGATTATTTGGCTGTCAGATGGCTTTATTTAAAATACGCTTTGTGGCTTCATTAAGATTCACTGAAGTTTGTTTTACAAAAGAAAGAGCTGAGGGTATTTTTAGAAAACTCATGGTGGTGCTCCTTTTGTGTTTAAAATGAAACCGAATACATAGCATGATTGTGGTCTTATTGTTTTCTTGTTCTGAAAATTAGACTTTAGATCAGACAGTTTGTATCTTTTTTTCTAAATGATCTTGCTATTCAGACTATTCAGTATGGGTTGTATGGTCCTATTTTAGCTAGTTTTATTTCCCCAAAACTTACTAACCACGCATAATTTTTTTTTTTTCTAAAAAAATGCAAACATGTACAGTACATCCATCCTGGTCACATATTATTGTAGCACAGTTTCTGCTGAACACAGAAACAATTATATGTTGGTCAATAGTATATTATAAGTAGTTGAAATAACCACAAATATCAGAGCATGTCAAAACATCTCAGCATCCCCAAAATCACTTTAGACTCAAGAGGGTTAAATTATGATGGATTTATCTAGTGGTTCTCAGCCTAACTTCAGGATTCTACAACAATATGACCCACTCTTCCAGCTGTTGTAATTTTCTCTGATTTATCCAATTTCTTACAAAAATTAAAAAAACATTATGGATATGAATGCATATCCAAATTCTGTGTCTGGAAATGTGATACTGACTAGTTATGTTTGAATATTAATGAATGGATGCTATTAAAAAATTTTGCCTTCATTTTATTAACATCTCTTTACATTTTTTTGTTGTTTAAGAAGTCTAAAATGTTATCTAAAGAGAATCTAAATCTCATGAAAGGCTTTTTATTTGTGCTCACAGGAGGGCCAGAAGGCAGGATATCAAACATGGAGACCCATCTAGCCATTGCTGGGACACAGAGGATGGTAAGGAGGCATATGTGTGCGTGTGTGTGCATATGGAGCATAAAAGCACTAAAAGCTCTGTTTTGTTTTAAGATGCTGCATTGTCCTGCGGGGCTCACCTAATGGATCTCAACACTAACTTACCTTTACTGTCTTTCTGATAGGCTGATCACTCTCTCTCTCTCTTATCTTTGGCAGTGTTAGGGAGGAATGTCGAGGAGAAGGTGTTGTATGGAGTAGAGAGTAACTCCTCTTTTCTTGAGTGCGTTTCAAAATCCCAGCAGGCCTTGATCCGCTGGTTCATACTAAAGCCAGGAGTGGACCACCGTCAAGAGGTAAAATCAACATAAGTTTGTCTCAGTCTGTGCCTTTCTCTTTCTGTGTGCGTGTGTGTATTATTCACTCTCTTTCTTTCTTTCTTTGGACAGTTAGTAAGTAGTTACTTACACTACAAAAGCAAATTTTTCATAAGCATTTATTATTTATATATTTCAGCATTTTCCTTTATATCGAATGCAAAGAATAAAATTAGATGTTGAATTGTTAATTTTATCAATTATTTTGTTTAACTGAACCATATTAACAAAACAACTAAATAGTCACTTAAATGAATGTTTGTACCATAAAATGAAGTAAAAAAATTGCTCTTTTGTTTGGCAGTGTTTTAAAACATCACATTTAAACATTAGTATAAATGTGTAAAATATAACCTGGGCGTATTCCAGTCACAGTTTCTTTTTCATAACAATATACCTTCAGACTTTTTATGATTGGACACACTCTAGAAGCTGATTTACAGTAACTCTGAACCCCCTGATGCTTAGGAAAAATAGATGTTGCATAATTATGAAGATCATCTTACTAAACAATGTGTTATAGCAGAGAAACAGAGAACTGGAACAGTACTATTGGTAATCGTGAAAATGGCCTGAGGCTCAGAAACTGAGGGAACACAAACAGAGATACTGTCAAGAAGTGACCTTCACTGGTGGATTGATTCATCTTTCTTATTCAATGTTTTACACCTACGCATTTAATCTCATCTCATCTTCACTGCTGTCGATTGGGAGTCATGCACCTGGGTGACTTGCATATCTTACTTTAGAAACATAGATATCTGTCCCTTTATACTGCCTGAGGAGGTTTATTTGTGCCATCTTCTAAAACACAGATTTATGCAGCAGTCCTTTCAAGTGAGTAGTAATGGAGTTATGTGTGATGTGGAAAGTTCACAGTGCAGATACAGAGGTCATTTTATTCTTGTGCTGTGGGTGTCTCTTGTCTTTATTATCTGTGATGAATAGACGGGGGCCAGGACCTGACCCTGGAGTGGTAGATCAGCATATCCTTTTATTGATCCATCTTCACAACAATTAATCCCAACAGGAGTATATATGTGTGTGTGTGTGTGTGTGTGTGTGTGTGTGAGAGAGAGAGAGATTTGAAGACACGTACGGGGAGGCATGACAGCAGAAGGTCAAATCTCAGCACAAATGTCATAGCATAGATGCAGTTCTATGAAAAAACGGGCCGTTTCCGGCTTTTTAGAAATATCCTGCCATCCCACGTCTCAAGTGAACACTGCTCCTGCTATGATGCATTTGTTTTGTTTCAGTTCCCCTTCCTGCTTTTCTTCTCCTCCTCTTTTTCTCCTGTCTTTCCCACAACACAAAACGACTCCCTACAGCACAGCTGCCCAAAACACCTGCAACACACGCACAATCTCAAACGTGTGGTGCAATCTTAAAATATCAGCCCACACTTCACCTCATAAAAGACACAATGAATGATAGCAGAGAAACAGCGCTTGGGTGTTTGTGTGAATGTTTATCGAATCAGAGTACACAGATATCTGGTTACAATAACAGAATGGACCCTTCATATCCCGTTCAGATGAGAACACAACAAGAGGACTATGTGATGGGAACTCTAAAGAATGTATTTATTCTGGTTCCAATTCTGATTTTAGCTTTTTTAACAATTCTATAAAACTAATTAACTTGTTACATAATTCTAAAAAAACTAAAAAAGCCTAAACTTACACCTTGGATTGATTCTGTTGTAAACAAAAAAAATGCAAAAGGCATGCAAAAGGGATACACATGGCCTAGGTTTAAGATTTAGGAATTTTAATCGCATAAATGAAACGAGAAAGACACAATCTGTATTGACTCAAGTCATATGCTAATAACCTGAAGGTGTAACCTAAATGAGTATTAACTAGTCTATATTCATATATTTATCATCAACAAATCAAACTTGTGCAAACCATGCTCATACATTTGAACTAATCTTGCTTGATCTAGCCATATTTGAACAAAGTTCAGTTTAATTGTTTTAACAAATTTACTGTATGCTAATTCTAAGTAATTTGAATAATTGTATTTTGAAAATGTGATATTTCAAATAATATCCAAATGATGCAGTGCAGACATGACAACAGCAATGTTTTAGTGTAAAATTTGAGCATATTTTATTATGACATGCATCAGTTCTGGAACAATTAACAGAACCAAATGTCATAACAATAATGCCAGTATTATTTAAAAAATCTGAATAAGAACATGTTATTGACTCACAGGACTGTTCTTGCTCCTTCATTCCTTCTCTCCCTATTTTTCCATCTATCCCTCTACCCAATTTTTCCACACTCTTCACTACCCTCTTTTTACAACTAAATATAATTTCCCATAGGACTATGGGTCACCAGCAGGCCAGCTCGTATTTGAGATGTGATACAGATCCTGTGCTGAAGGTTCCAGACCTTTTCTCTTTTTCTCAAAACCCACAGCCAGACCCAGCGGTGTGCGAAGGGGTCGCAGACAGACATAGGCCTCGTACCGTGGTTTTAATGCCTTTGACCCGGCACTGTAACCGATGCTGCACTTAAACGTGCGTCTATGATCAGAAGCCAGTTTCCTCCTGCCCCCCAGTAAAACCTTCAGTGGGAGTTACACGCCGTGATATACTGCCAGGATATGAAACACAGACACACACCCAAACATCTCCATGACATACACACGCTTTTCATCTTGACACTCATGTGCCCTTAGCCTTTATGTTTTAGTTCCAGCTGTCACAGGTGCTGTGGACAGTGCAAATCCGCCCTGTTTCCTCTCATTCCTGACACGTTTCTGCAAGGTTTCACTTAAAAGTCACAAATTTAAAATGCTAATATATAAAGAGTTGTTTAGTGCAATCATGACTATTGCATTTCCTTCAAGCGTCCTTTAGACGCCAGATAGATTAGCATCAGACAATGCAGCGGTAAGCGGTTTGTGTGCATTTTATAGGGATTCAGTATGCTTTGAAGCTTTCTTTCCCTCCTCGTCGTACTGCACAGCTGTATTGATTTAGTCCACGACAACAGCGTGACTAGCAGGAGAAATCAGCAGGCTCAAAAACACAGATAACAGGAAAAACAATGAAGAGAGAAAGAATAAACAGCCAGTAATGGAAGGGAGATGAAGAGATGTAAAACTGATATTTACAGAAAGAAAATATTAGCATGACTTAAAATATTTTTAGTTTGAGACCATCAGCCTTGAACCTGAATTTACTGTATAATGCACATTGCATTTAAAGCTACACTAAACTGTCCGAAAACTAAACAAAAAAATTAAAACTAAATCTGTATCTATTACTGAATATCTTTGCATGGATGAGTGTGGTTTGAGACATCTTGTCTTTTCTGTTGATGTTATTAAACATTATTTTAACATTATTTTTCTAACCCTAAATTTCAGCTCCATGCTACCCACGGCCTGAGATGTGTTGGAAATAATATGAACTTTCCTGTGAAATCTGTTCAGACACATGTAAAATATCAATCGTTATTATAGGTTTATAATAAGACCTGAGTAAAAAAAAGTTACTTTAAAGCTACAAAACAATGAACAATTTTTTTATTCAGATGCATTAATCTGATTTCACAAACAGGTTTGTATGCACTGAACACAAAGCACTTCTTATGTCAGAGGCCATCAGAAAGATGGACCATATCCTTTGATTGATCCATCTTCACAACAATTAATCCCAACAGGAGTAGATATGTGTGTGTGTGTGTGTGTGTGAGAGAGAGAGATTTGAAGACACGTACGGGGAGGCATGACAGCAGAAGGTCAAATCTCAGCACAAATGTCATAGCATAGATGCAGTAGAGACACATTGGATATAGATCAGTGCAATAGATCATACAAACAACTTTTGAAAGTTGAAAGTAGTCCCTGAAATCACAAGACCAAGGTCATAACACTACTTTGCCTCCTTCTGTCTTTCTGCCTCGTTAGCATTACCATGTAGGCAGCTTGTCTAATTTCTCTAATAAGATTCTAATGATCAGTCAGATGATGTAATGTGAGGTCAGCAGGAAACGGAGCACAGAGGTTAAAGACTGATCTCTGACCTTGCAGGAGTCTCTCTGTGGGCTCCTGGGCAGAATGATTTATGAGAATAAACTCAGCAAGTGACACATACATTCACTGTTTGGCTGTGATTAAGCTGTTGTGTGTGTCCAAGCAAGTATGTGTTGATATGGTTGATTTTTAAGAAAGAATCAGTAACTCTGTATTTGTTGCAGATCAAACCGGATGAGCGTGTACTGATAACCGAGCGAGGTTTGCTGATTCGTTGGCTCCAGCGTAGTGATGCAGGTTCGTACTTTTGCACCTCTCAGGAGCACAGTTTCACTCGTACCCTCCTCCACCTCTCTCTTCACGTCCTGGACCGTGGACAGATCCAAGCACACCAACCTGCCACACGGGAGCCATTGGATAGTCCATCTGTGACTGAACCTCGTCAGCGCTATAAGGACTACATGCGCTTGTTGAGCGGCCCCGTGCGCTCTCTGGATGAGTACTGCGAAACGCTCTGGCACAAAGAGAAGAAGCAAAAACAGAAGGGCAAATGGAAGCATGTTCAAGAGCTCCGCAAGAGCAGGAACCGACGCCACCACTAGAGGTGCCAATGAGTCCTGGATTCGAGTATGAGGTTAGATGGGTCACAATGCCCATGGATGTGGATTAAGTGAACTCTAAACCAAATACAAAGACTAAAATTAATCATCTCTTGACCAGTCAAGCAAAAAACCTTTCAGAAATATCATTGAAATGACACATTAATATTGTTTTCGTTTGGACCAGATTCTTTATCGTTTAAAAATGAAACTTTTGCAAAAATGCCCACTTGAACACCAGTCATCTTGACTGATTTGGAAAATACGTCAGAATTTATTTGTTTTGTTAAAGTCCCTTTGGGCAAGGTATGGTATACTAAAATTATATTCCTGTAAATCTAAAATTTACGATTTTTCCAGTGTAAAGATGTCTGGACTGGGGACGTTTTCCAAAGCTACATATCACCAGTTCATTGCGCTTTAATTTTACCCAAGAATAAAATTGCATTCATGTTGAATGTATGTAAATATTTATATTATTTGTACATGAGATTGTGCATGCGTTAGGATTATTTACATAGAATTCTCTTTTGAGATTACAGTTTTAACCAAGCATTTAAATTTCACTGAGTAAATTACATTATTTTTGTATTTTTGCAGTGTGTCTTACTGTAGGTAATTTGTTTACGGCATATGATGATATTTAAAATTACCATGGTGTTGAAATAAACTGTTTTTTATTTCTACTTAACTGTGCAATCAAGAAAAGACCATGTCTTTATTATTTAAAGAAGTGGTTCATGCCACAAAACCTTTTTTTTTCCATCTCCATTTCACTCAAACCAAGTTTTTTTTTTTCCTTCAGGTGAGCACAAAAAGGAGATTTAGCTGTTTATGGTGACCGTGGTCTTGTCAAGCACCAAGAGTACCACAAATGAGGTCCATATGACATTATGTTTGAAGTATTCTGAAGGTATATGACAGCATATGAAAGTTGGAAGTTGGAATTGTATTGTTATTTTATTTTTTGGTGAACAATCCCTATAAGTAATCCTTGACAAACATTTAAGGGTACCAAGAAAAAAAAAATTAATTAAAAGATTTGCTAATATGTAGGCAGCAAGATATAATATATTAAAATTTATTTTTTTCACTTCATATAACATAACATCATAGGTACAGTATTTTACCTTTTTTATTTGCTATTACCGCTACAAATAAGATAATATTAAATAAATAATATTGAAATTATTGCTTTCTATTTTTAATGTGACGGTATACGTGACCCTGGACCGCAAAAAACAGTGTTAAGTCACTGGGGGTACATTTGTAAATACATTGTATGGGTCAAAATCATTGATTTTCTTTTTTTGCCAAAAATCATTAAGACATTATGTACAGATCATGTTCCATGAAGATATTTTGTACATTTTCTACATTTGATTTATGGTAACTTAATTTCAGATTAGTAATATGCATTGCTAAGAACTTTATTTGCAAAACCTTTTTTTTTTGCACACTCAATTTCCAGATTTTCAAATAGTAGTATCTCAGCCAAAAAGATTATTTATTCAGCTTTCAGATGATGTATAAATCTCATTTTGACAATTTTACACTTAAGACTGACTTTGTGGTCCAGGGTCACATATCTTGTTATTTTATGTTTACGTAGAGATGGAGTGTTTATACCAGAGTATATTATTTTTCTCTCACTCACTGCTCCTCCCCCAGGCTCTCCAATATCTGTCTCCCTCAGGAAACAAAAACCATTTAAGGGTTAAACACAAGCGTTCAATATATGTGATGTAATATAGATTAAACAACCTGACCCCATATCTCTGCCACAGCCTCATAATCACAAGTACTCACCCAGACACACACTCCAGGCACAGTTATATCTCACATCCCATGACTTCACATCTGAACGAGAGTCACGCAGCGCTGCTGTTATGATTGATCTGAGAGATTCATCGCTGGCCGGTGAGGTCAAGATGCCTCAGATCAGGTTAGAAAGGGAGTGAACTCCTCACACATATTTTACAATGGAGCGTGACCTCAGATAACCTCACTGCCTGAAGCATGTGTGCTTGTGTTTTGAAGGTCAGGGCTCCTCTCCAATCAGGATTTCTCATCTCCTCTATCGTGTGGTTCCCTGCACATGGGAAGTCAAGGTCAGTAGGTCACAATCGCAAGCACAAATTCACTGCAGCTTAAAGAGAGAAAATAAACAACAGTTTAGTCCCTTATAAACCGAATCAATAATCATTTTACACAAGTAAACAAGTCCTAAATGAACCACATCATGCCAGAAGACCAACACGGGATCCGTCTTTGCTCTGTGCTCGACAACAAGGGCTTTCTGTCTGATTCGGGGCATGGTCGCGGGCCGCAGTGACAACCACATGCGGAGTGCAATGAAATGGAAATGACTGCTTCTGGGCTGAGGGGAGAGCTCATTTATCAGTGCTAAAGTCTTGAGTAATACCGCTTTCTCTTCTTGTACCTCCCGCCACGGCCAAGACAAGCAGAAAGTGATCTCTTCTTTCCAGAATGCCCTCCTGTAGCGGTAATCGCTGGAGCTCTTTAACCATACAAGAACATCTATTAACAGAGATGTTCTGCTTCGAGCTGAGGCAGGTCAAAGGTGGAGCGTGTTGATAGAATGAGAGAGAAACAGACAGAAAGAGCATGAGAGGTTCAAATCAGATAGATTAGGCTCAGCTGGGTGTTGTCTATATAAATGTCTTCTGCTACTTATGAGTTTAGAAAAACTACAATTAATTTACATTTTAGTTGGAATATAAAAAAGTTTAATATTTATGTATTTTATATATATATATATATATATATATATATATATTTAATTTATTTTTTACATCCACATGAGCAATTACATCATCAATTGTGTTTAAAAAACTATGGTCAGATCAAGATGATGATGTACCTTTTCTACTGTACATACGTTTTCCCCAGCTTATAGCAATTCATAATTGCTACATCCATTCAATTTCTAAATTTGATCTGACGTCATTTGAAGTCACAATATGACCTTGAAGGCCTCAAGGTCCTGGTGGGCAAGGTCTGGGTCTTGTTGGTAGAAATTAGTATGATTGTCTCAGTTATTCATGTTCCTTCTAGTCTTTTAGAAGATGTTGAGACTAAATTGGGCCACAGTTTTGCTACTTGGCTCTGACTTTGTATATTTTACCAATACTGGCTGCCAACTTATGAAAAGTAAAGATGTTTTTGCCCAGCTACCATGTGTTGGGTTGGACAGTTTTATAATCATCTTCTATTTATTCAGCATTGCTCACTGCTCATTTCATCATAACAGCTTCACATTTTCTGTGAAAAGCTGGTGCTTTAACACAAAACCAATAATATGTATATAATATGCTTAGTGAATTGAAAGTGCTTTAGCTGCACTTTCTTGCAAAGTTAAGTATAATACCACATATAGAGTATATGCATATGACGCTGAATAGATTTATAGACATACATTTTGTGCAAGTGAGAGACAATAGCACAATGTTTGTTTGGTAGGGATACAGAATTAAAGCGTGGTATAGTGCAGAATTAATTGACTAGATGTGCAAACTATAATACAGGCTCTGCTGTAGGTCAGTCCACTTTTGAACCCAGAAAGTGCACATGTTTGCAGATATGAGTGTCCTGACTCAAACTAACTAATGTATCTTACACTCTCCCAGTGGACGCAGGACACACGACGACCGTGTCCTCTACAGGACAAAGACAAAAAGATGATTTATGAGGCCTGGAGCGAAAGCACATACCATTTGAAGCAGCATTATCGTAACAGTATAAAGTTGCTTCTGCTCCAGCTGAGATCTGCGTGTTTGAGGAATTTGTGGTTGTATCATCAGTAGTTGAGTGTTTCTGTGTGATTCTCTCCCGCGGTGAATCCGGCACACAGGGTTCACCAATTCCTTACGGCAAGCCTGCGGTTTTCCAAAAGCCTGTGGAGAGGAGAAAAGACGGATATAGATAATTATATGTGAATTGGATGTTCTACAGTATTCTGCTTGAGTGAGTTTATGGTTGAAAAGGGAGAAATGAGCAGGGAAATACTGTGTTGCTTTCTTATCTATTATTCTCGGCTCTGTTGTTGAGTTTATAAGAGCGCTTGCTCTCTCGCTCTCTCTTTGTTAACAAAGCTGATGAATATTTCAGACTGTGCGTTTGAGAGTTTTTGAAGCTTCATGGTTTATTTAATGCCCAGAACAAATTGGAGCACCTATCGCAAGAAAGCAGTGGAAAACTAGAGAGCATTTGCGATTCTTGCTACTAAATTTAAGTTTTCTTTTTAGTATTGAGTTTAGTATCAGTTGATGCACAATATTATTCTTATTTTAGTAATAAATATCGCAAGCAGATAATAGTTGTCAGATGGACATGAAAAAAATACATTCAGTTGAATTAGGCTTACTCCACAGGAAGCTGAATTGGAATGACAGGAAGTAGAATTTATTATGGGAAATGTATTGTTTTTTTGCAAGTAATATTGTAAAGTATTTCTGTTTTAAAATATTGTTTTCTATTTTAATAAATTAAAAAATTATTTATTTATTTAAAAATTATTATTTAGAAATAGCGTTTTCAGCGTTTTATTTTTATTATTATCATGCTGAATACAAGCTTTTTCTTCTTCTTTTTTTACATTTAATTGTACATGTAAAAAAGAGTTTATTTGCATAAACAGATAACACATTTATTTTTTATCATGTTTTTTAATTATGTTATTTTTCATTGTTCTTTATTGTGTTAGTTATCTATATTTTTGAGTTATTTTTTGACTCAGCTGCAGTTTGACTGATGAACAATGAACATTTTTTTTTTCTTAGAATCATTAAAAACTGAGTTATCTGTTTTTGCAAATGAACTCTTAATATAGTTTTTGTAGCTTCATTTTATTTTATTTTTTTTCTTCTGGAAATTTAAATATATCCTCCCTAGAATTCTTTGATGAACAGAAAGTACAAAAAAACCCCAGCATTTATTCGATTATCGTTATGAATGTTTTTAAATAATATACTTTTTGATCACTTTAATGTGCTTAACAAAAAAAAATGTAAAAGCATGTAAATATAAACAAGGACTATATATTTAATATAATTGACATAATTCTTTGAGCTGACTGATTTGAGTCATGCATCTGCATATAAGCATCAAAAACACACTCAAGTATGTTTGTGTGTGTTTGAACGCAGGAGCTGACAGGAATGACTTCTCAAAACAAATGTCATGGAAAAAAGTAGAGAATTGAGATATCAAGGAGGTACAAGGTGTGTTTGGCAGAATATTACAGGGCAATTACGCTGCTCCAGATGTGTACGACAGTGCTGACAGACAGAAAGAGAGAGAGAGCAGCTTCCTTTAAGCCAGTGACAAGAGAGGAATATTGATAGTGTCCTGAGGGAAGAAGGGAAGGAGGAATGTATGATGGAGAGAGAAACAGTTGTTACCTCTGAGGGTGTAATGACTACCTGTGCAGCTCACACCTGATTTATGCCTGGTATCGTGCTGCCACGACACGCTGAACACACACACCTGTAGAGTGATGGCTTCATTCACAGGATACGTTTGTATGCCTGTGTTTAGGAAGCCTCTTAATTTTCCACCATACCACCATCTCTGACATTACAGGCTGCAGCTGGTTTAAGATCTGAACAATATGGGCCTGTTTATACAGAGAATTCCTTTATTCCACCCACAATGTTAAAAAGGTGCCATTAGGTTAACACAAATTACACTAAAACAATGCAATAAACATTAAAATAAAATGTATGATCTTAAGATATAAAAAAGAACATAAAATGGCACACAAAACCCCTTAGGCACATACATAACTGTTTACAAAATAATAATACACAAAATTAAAACTTAAAATTAAATAAAATATCATCACATATCATTTTGTGGTATATATATATATATATATGTGTGAATATATATATTCTTGTTGATTATAATATAGATTTAAAATGTACATTTTGGTACTTTTCACTTACATTAATATTTTACAATAAAATAAAACAGAAAAATAGCATAAAAACTGATGAAAGTAAAACAGACCAAAAATAATCAGGTGAACAAATGGCACTAAAATAATGCAATAAAGATGATACTGTAACAATCCACCATAATACTCATTACTGATATAATGCACACTACTTTACATTTTATATTAACATTTGATGATATGAGTAAAACATATACTTATTCAAATTCAAACTTATGAAATGTCCATTTACTGCTTTTCATCATAAAATTATAAGGCAGGACGGATTTTTGCTACTTTTAAAAATGTTATAAAATATTTGAAATTTCACTATATGGTTTATCAGAAATGATAAGGTGAATTTTAATAAAAAAAACATGATTTTACTAATATTTTTTACAATACTGTAAAAGTGTCTTGTTGAATATTTACATTTTAAATTATGTCATACTTTTCACTTTGAAATATCATATTTTACAGCATTTTGCAGTACAACAGAGAGAAACTAATTAAAATGTTGTTCAAAAATGTGATTACAGTGGGGAAAAAACCTGGCGTTGTGAAGAGATAAATTAAGCGTGACATTCACGTGTTTAAAAAGCAAAACCATCAATAAAGAGCATATGATCTTCCTGTATTGGACTCATAATTAGCTGAACTGATTTTGCTGATGGAGTTTTTTTTGAGTTCAAGGGTCAGATGGTTGGGGATTGAGTTACAGCTCCTGCATGGACTCATCTGTATTCAGTTCTGCCCCGTCTTGATCATGCATTATGGGTGAATGTTTGTTGATTTAGGGTCAGTAGGAGTTCTGGGAAGGCCGCTCGTGTCGTTGACATCAAAGATGACGAAGGGTGCCTTTCAGCAGAAACCTGCCGTTGCTAAGCATCGCTATGCAGATGTTTTGAAAGATGAAAGAGTAATCAATTTTGACGTACATTTGGTATTAATTTTCTACAATGTATGAAGTTTATGAGTGATGCGATAGGTATTGAGTGACGAGCAGTAACCGATTTGTATTTTTTGACTCGTTTATCTAATATACTATTTTGAATAACTTTGACAATCACCCTCACACACAAACCATCGGCCTGACCTTTGACCCTGCAGGGTTTGTGGGTAAAAGGTTGTGGCAGGTCAGCACAAGCTTTTTATGGATCACTCAACACAGAGAAACAATGTCAGTTGCAATAACATTAACATGATTTAGCATCAAACATCAAACAGTCTGTTTCCAACAATAACTTGAGAAGTCTTGAAATTGTGGGGTTTTTTTTGTTTGTTTGCGGCTGTAGCGGCATTGCTTAATAAATATAGTCCCCACAAAATGAAAATTTGCTAAAAATCTCCCTACTCTCAGGCCATCCAAGGTGAAGATGAGTTTGTTTCTTCATCACAACATATTTATAGAAATTTGGCTTTACATCAGTTGCTTACTAATGAATGGGTGCCGTCAGAATGAGAGTCCAAACCGCTGATAAAAACATCACAATCATCCAATTAACGTCTTGGGAAGTGTAAAGCTATGTGTTTGTAAGAAACAAATCCAACACTGCCTTTTTTAGCTTCAAATTCTTGCTTTTGGCTATGACACGTGTTCTCTGTACATAATACCCCTTTTTTTTTTTTAAAGTAATTTCATCGGAAGAGAGAAATATACACAGATAAAGCACTGTTTACGCTCTTTTTACTGGAGAAAACGTTTTTATTGCTTATTTTGGACTTTTGTAATTTGGTTTGAAGGGATGTTTTAACTTTCGGGAAGAGCACGCTGAGTGTCAGCACAGCCGGTACCCATTGGCGCTCATTAGTATTATCGCCCACTAGCCTAT
>JAUMHR010000075.1:15870615-15885031 GCA_032361145.1 Enteromius fasciolatus | reverse complement strand
TGAGAGTTAGTAGATATGTAGGTGCAATGTTACTTATAATCAACAGAATAAGTTAAAGGGACCATCAAAATAAAGTGTAACCAAAAGTTTCCCCTGAAACCATATACTATGATATACACTATGTGCTAATGCAATATAGACCACACTTTTACTGTTATTACTGTATATGTACTTGCCCTTGCTATTTCATGTCGTTGTCTGTAACAATAGTACATATGTCCATCATTATCAGTACTTATCTAACTAGATGTGTTATTGCTGGATCTTATTACTAGGCAGGCTGGTCCTAGCGCCAGTAACCTAAACTAGGTTGTATATTCTCACTAGTGTGACAGAGCTATTCCCATCTCACCGACTGTCTGTATGTGAACATGAGCCGGCTGCTAATAGTCTGTCTGCATGATAGTATTTGTGACTTTTGGTTTCTTTTGATACCTTGAGTAACTTTTCTAATTTAAAGGGTTTTAGAGCTGAATATTGGTACATATTGTGACATTTTGTGTATTTCTGTTTGCTGCCAATGTACTTTCTTATGATGGCTTTGGCATTAGTGTATTGTATCTTATATGTAAGTCCACTGAGCTTAAATAAGTTGAGTTTCATGCTTGTATCTTCACGGGTAAACTATAAAAATTATTTTATAGTTATTTTTTGGACTTTTGCCTTTTCAAAAACAAAGCAATTTAATTTAATTTAATTTAATTTAATTTAATTTAATTTAATTTTATTTTATTTTATTTTATATACTTTTATTTAGTTTTATCATGGATAAAATTAGTTTGCAAACCTTTTTTAAACATTTGAAAAATTTAAATGTAAAATTTTTAGTCAAAATTAGACCAAAATGAAATATTCACCCTATTCTGATGTGCACCATAGACTTTTGTTTTGTGATGAGGTTTCTTCTTTCTCATTCTCAAAAGGTTAAGAGTCATTTTGAATGTTGACGTCTGGTTAAACCCCAGTGAAAAAACGTCTCATGGGAGAGAAGGTGCAGGCTCTCTGTACTTCGTCCGCACTAAGATTGGGTTTCAGTGGTCGAGCTCAAGATTTCTCCTCAGGAAACTGGGTCTGATGGACAAAAGTGTAGCCTGTCCCCGGAGACCTGTGTTCCAAAAAGGTTTATATTGTGTTTGCAGCTCCCGCAGGACTGCAGATGTTGGTGGCAGGGCCCAGGCGTGACGGATGAAAACATGCATACGTGCAGGAAGTGAAGAGAATGGTCAATGTCAGGGAAACGTTCTGTCTGAGCGCTTGTGGTTCAGGAGACAGGCACCATTGTGCCGGAGCTCATTTCGGCCTCCCATAAATGACTGAAACATATCCGACTGAGCAGTCCAGATGCTGCAAGAGCAATGTTCTGGAATAGACTTTAACCTGTAGTGTTTATTTAACATACGCCTGGTATGAATGCAAACTAAATGAGCAGCATTATAACAACATTTAATATCAATGACTTCTTTAGGAAAGTTAATAGTCTGTGACATTTAATCATTAAAGAAATAGTAATTCTGTCATCATTCACTGACTGTCATCACATATCATTAGAAACCTCCGTGCTGCTTATTTTTTCCATTGAAAATGCAATTAATTTTTGTATTATGTGACAGACAATTAATTTAGTACAATCCATGTATAAAATATTCCAATTATATACAAAAAGGTCTTTCATTTTTAATTTAATTTAATTTAATTTAATTTAAAATTTAATTTAATTTAATTTAATTTTTATTATTTTATTTATTCTTTCATATAAAATGTATTTTATTTTATTACAATTAAGTAATTACAGTCCGTGTGTAAAGTATTTGAAAAAAGGTCTTCCTTTTTTATTATTGTTTAATTTAATTTAATTTAATTTAATTTATTTCATACAAAGTTTATATTTTATTTTAGTTTTTAAAGATGGCTGTAAATAACATTTCAGAGCTTAGCCAGAAGACTTTTCTGAATTTTCAGCAAACTGCTCAATTTCTGTTACACAATTTAAAGTTTAAAATACTTTAATATAGCAAAAATTTTGAGTTATTTGAAAAAAAATAGGCACTTCAAAATGTATATTTTTGATTCACATGGAAATATTAAAAAACATACAGATTTGCAATGAGGCAAGTACAATTTACAAAGATTAATTGTTTGGACTTCAAAAATACAATCCATGATTTGCTTACATTAGATATTTAGCATATTCAGCATTTATTTAAAGTTAATTTTTCTGCTATCTTTTAAACCCACAAACAGCCATAGGACTCCAAATAGTATACATCTGTGTGCTTCTGTCTTTACCAGATCAACTGGAATCTCCATTGAGTCTCATCACAGCTTGACCTGTCCTCACACAGAGATCCATGGGCCACGGGTCAGACCGCCATCTCTTTGTCTTTCTGGGTACGAGTTGAGGTGTCTGTGCTGAGGTTGGTCTTGTGAAACGCTCCCCCGCTGGTTTCTCTACAGAGTGCTAATGACCCGAGAGCTGTTAGAATAACGTTAGTCCTCTCAAACACACTGACCTAATAGCTTTACCACTCCTGCCGCTGATGTTCAGTGCCACTGTGTTCCTGACGGACAGAGTAACCAGTGTTCCCTGGTCTGTGCAAATCATCAGCACAACACCTGCTTGAAGGGCAATCACTTACACAGTTGTCCGAACTAGGTTGTATCCTCTCTGTTATTACTTAATGGCTTACTTTATAACATGCACATAAAATAAAGTAGCCTGCCAGTTTCATATTTTTATTTTAAAGCCACCAGCATGCATTTTGGTAAAAAGCTGAACTGGTTTTAATGGAAGTATGCAGTTTGTTGCATCTGTAACGGTGTAGACGAGGTGAAAGGCAGAAAGACAAACAGAGAGAGTGTGTAAAAACAGATCAGCTCACCCCGGTTAACTACTGCCACCTGTGCAATACACCAGCTCTTTCTCAAGAGAGGAAGAGGAGTAGATAGACTTACTCCTCCCTCTTTAAACACCTCACTGATCTAAAAACAATAACAGTTTTTTTGTATCCAGGGACTGATTTTCCATCTCCCACAGCTCTTTCCACTCATTCTCCGTTCCGTTACGAGCTCTACGCTTCCACTGAAGTTTCCCCTCGCTTGTCTCATCGCTGACTCATTTTTTTACACATAATATATTGTGCACGAAAACATTTGTCAGAACTTATTTTAATCAACATTTTAACATTATTATTATTTATTTATATACTTTATTTACAAGACAGAGTCACACAGGCAGGGTCGATCATCAGCATAACAGCGTTATAGAAGGTATAGGCAGAAGAGAATAGTCAGGGTCCGTGCATGGGTCGAAACAAACAATAAACAGAGTCCAAGGGGAGAAGCAAAAAATCCAAACGAGAGCAGAGGTCGGCAACAATAAATCCAAACAAAGTAACAAGAACCAAGAACACGGGTGAAACCGCAAGACAGATCGACAGCGCTAATGGACCGTGGCAACAAACAAACACTTCTGGGTTATATACACATAAAACTAGGTCAGAGGGTGGAGCCAACAATGAAACACCATGACAACAAACAAGGGGGGCGGAGACATGAGTGGGAACCGTGACAACATATGAGATGACATGACAAGAGTACATTGAAAGGAGTCAAAACATACACACACAGTTTGCAGGGATCATCACAGACAACAATCAACATTTTAATGTTAATCTGTTTAATAATTGTATAATGTTAATAATAATTTTACAATTATTTTTGTAATTATTTATATTTATGATAAATAGGCTATGCTTATAATTATTATATAAAATAACGACAATTAATAATAATTAAATAAAGTAATGTTGGTAATATTTTATTATTTATGATTTATTACATTAGGTTTATTTAAAAAAAAAGTTAAGTTGTGAACAACTTATTTGTCTTTAAACCCATGTTTTCAAACATATAATAAGCAGAAGCATTCACATAAAAAAATTATTTAAAGCAACTGTATCTAGTTTTGTGTGTTTTTGCGACTTTGGAGCCCCCTACAGTTAATTAAGTGGAACTCACTGTCGTAAAAATGTTACCGTCATTGCTGTTTAGGTGCATTTGCTGCTGCAGTAAAGTAATCCGTCTGAATTTCGCACCTGCTCGACATTTTGGGGGAATGTGGAAAAGAAAGAGAAGCCATTTGTCAGTGTACAGTGTCATTTGTCAGAATTCAGTGTACCATCAGAATGGATTTTAAACTGATATTTCAAGGTAAAAAAATATATATATGTTTTTTGTGTGTTTGAATGTATCAATGACCTGATGGCACGCCGGTAAAAACTGAAAAATGTAGTTAGTTCACTTCTCAGATCTGTAAATGAACAGTTTCTGTGTCCATGTTACTCACCGTGTCCCCTCATGTACTTTATTAATGAGGTCAGAAACAGGGATATGTTCTGCTGAGAGACACATCCTTCTGTTCTGATGTCCTAATATGAGCAATTCACGTCAAATGTCAAATCTACACACGTAGTTGATGGTTGTTCATGAACTGATGACTCGCACACCCCTGCCTTCCTTTCCCGCTAAAGCATTGCTTTTACTGCTGTCACAGCATCACATTTCATCCTCCTTCTCATTTCCTTTCACTCATCACATGACCTGACTTCCTCTTCCAGGCTTTCCTTGAACTTATTTACTATAAATTGTAATGTCCTTTAGTTTTGTAATAGACGCTATTATATCACAAATGCTGAGCAAATGTCATATAAATATTGAATACTTTCAGATGTCCACCCTGTGCCAGCAGAAGGAACAAGAAAAGACCGCACAGGCCATCATGCTGTTCTGCAGATAAAAGGTCATCGACTGAAGCCTGATGGTCCGGTACAGGAAGTCCTCAGCAGGATACTACAGTAACCCCGAATGACTCATGCTACTGTTGTCATGGCAACATTTAGTCTCTTCCTGTGTTAGGATATCCTGTGACAAAGGTGGAGGGATGTGAGAGAACATGACAGGTATTTTCTACTGGATAATTTTTCTGTAGAAGTTACCCATTTCAAATTTCCCATCAGTAGAATTTTATTTTATTTAAAGGTGGAAAGCAAAAATTCTGAGGTTATTCCATTAAGAACATTCTTTCTGATTATTATTATTATTATTTTTGCCTATTTTGAAGCTTGTCTATGGAACCACCGGCTAAAAAAAGAATGAAGGAAAAAATAATTTTGTTCCTAATTTCTGACCTTTTCTCGGAATCAGAAGTAACAAAGTCAGTGAGATATCGTGAGATATAAACACAGAATTACATTAAAGTCAGATTTACAGAAATTTCCACCAGAATTGCAAGTTTAAATCTTTGAAGTTTACTGTATATCTAGGAATTTTGTGAAATATGAAAAAGTCACAATTATTATTTTAAATAAATGTTCCCCCATGAGTGAAACAAGCTTCCATAACAGTCCCTATGGACTTAAGTACATCCTACAAAAATGTATATATATATATATTTAATGGCACAAAGCTTTGGGTGTACTAATATACATTTTAATTATTATTGTTATTTTATTCCAAGTTTTACAAGAAAATGCCATTTTAATTTCAACACTTCGAAATATTGCATTTAATGTGTCTGTGTTACTTATTATTTGTAAAATTCACAAAATGGCTACACCAAGTATCCTGCACCAATTTATTTTCAGTATATTGATGTAAAGGTATCTCAGTGATACCTGTGTTTTATACCGGTCTTTTCAATCATGTGGCTGTGGAACAGTTACGGTTTGTTCATCAGATGCTTTATAACCCAGGAACTCCTGATCTCACATAAACACACATCACAATGACGGTTCCTTATTCGGCCTATATGCACTATGTTATTGGACAGTGCAGCCCTGAAGCAGCTCTTATTTCCCATCATTGATTGCCTGACTTCCTGCAATAATAAACAGAGCAATTGCTCTGGATGGAATATAGGAGGACATCAGGGCTTTTTGCTGTTTTTGTGTAATCACTCGCATATGGACAGATGAAATATCTAGTGTTCTTATTCCTTTCAAAACTTTAATTCATCCAGTGAGTAAAGAGGTAGTCCACCCAAAAATGAACCTTTCCAAACCTGTATGACTTTCTTTCTTCTGTGAAACACACGAAAAGATATTTTAAAAATGCCTTTATTTCGTTTCCCCCCAAAGTGTTTTGTGTTCTTAAGAAGAAAGTCATGCAAGTTTGAAAAGACATGAGGGTGAGTAAATGATGACAGAATGAGTTATTATAACTGGCACTGTCACCAAGGCCTGCTGGCTCAGTGGATCATGGGAAAAATGCCACCGCAGGCAAAACTTCAAGTTAAAACTAAATTTAAAATCCCAGGCCTGTTGCATGTTTCATAAAGGTTAAAAGTTAAGGTGGAGAAGGACACGTATATTTTAGACTGCAGATATTATCCATTAAAAAAGGAAATGCATTTCCTCACAAGCTGACAGCTCTTTAAAGAAATCCAAATAGAATGACCCCGGGTTACACTGCTTGTGCTTAGAAATGCCCTTCAATTTAGAATCAGGACAGCTTTTAGTTGAGCGAAGCTTTTTTTTTTTGCCTGTTTACAAGTCAAGGTTAAAGGGTCTACCACAGGAATGATGGACCTTTATGGGTAGAAAAAACACGTATTCACGTTCATTTAGTGTCGCCGCACTAATTCATATTAATATTGTGAGGGTATTAAAAAATTCCAAACATTTTCAATCAGAAAAAATAATTTCCTGCCTGTTTTTTTCATTCCTCATTATGAGAGCCGCAGGAGAGGTCACGTCCTCGCGTGCTGATTTAAATCGATACAGGAAATGACCCTGAGAGCATTCAGTGTTTGTATGTAGACCATATGTGTGTTTGATTAAACTATACATAAAACTCTTTCAATTATACTTTTATAAATGGCTTCCAGCCAGATGTCTTTTTCTTATTTCCAGGAGTAATCTGTTTAATAAAGCTTTAATGATATTCCATAGACTAGCTCTGCAATTTTTGCAATAGACTTTTCCGCCACTCCATAAAAATGGTGGGGTAGATGATGATGTGTTTGTTTACTGTGGCTAAATGTGGTAAGTTCAGTATATTTTTCTTAGTAAACACCTCCCGAAGGAAATTGTTTCGCCTAGCTGCTGTAATGAAAAATGAACTGTCTATTATATGATTTTTGCTGTTGTTGCATATAAAATTTTTATAACGTTCAAATGAGCTTGCATTGATTAAAAGGACCAGGTCCAAAGCTTGGATATTAATCAGGAGCTCAAACTTTTCCCCACACTGTAGATCAACTAGTCATCTCATATATAACAGGGTGTATTTCTGAAAATGCATAAACTTCATTCATTATTTTTCCAGTAAGAGCACAATTATATGTAATTTTTGCACAAATGCACAACCCAAACTGTGAATGAGTAATGTCATACTTTTAATATTTCAGGCAAAATAAGAGTTCTGGCATAATTTGCTCTCCCGTATCGTTTAAAATGCATATAATATTTTTGTGTCCAGACAATATGAGATGTCCAGGCTAGTTTTAGAGGATTACATTTTGACCTTAAATCTCTAAAAAATAATATATATATATATATATAGCCTATACTGTATATATTGCTATTTATTGTTAAAAAAAAAAAAAAATATATATATATATATATACAGACTACATAGTCATTTACACATAGATTTGTTTTTTTGTTTTTTTTTTACTTAAAATCGTATTTTTTTTGGTGAACTAAAAATGATCTCTTAAGTACTTAAGTGTTGCGAAGTGTTCCCAAAGAAGGCATTTAAATAAATCAGAATTATGTTGACTGTCGATATATCAGTTGTGTTGGTTATACTGGAACACTCTGCATTAGTTATGGCTAGGAGAAATTTTGCAGTTATTTACCTTTGTTCTTCATCCAATAGCAATTTTTAAACAATATAAATCGTATTAAGAATGTATAAAGGTCACGTCATTTAAATAGGGTCTCTTTTGTACTAGTCGAGCTCAAGCTATAAAACACTTTTGTGTTCTGTGTGATAGGAATGCTTAACTTGGATGCCGCTGCGCTCTTGGAACCGAACGCTTTTCTGAGTAACAGACAGATGATCTTTGGAATATATTTATTGCAAATCTTTAAGGAAACAATGAAAATGGATAAAACACACCCGTACGGACACAGTCAACTGGACCCACTCTGTCTGACTTTCATGCTAATCACTGCACATTTCCTTACACCCCCCTCAGCATGCAGACTGGCCTTCCAGACGAGCGCTCACCTGCAGAGTCTGGCTAACATCACAGGAATGCTTCTCTCTTGCAGGATGTATCTTTAATAATATCACTGCAGATATCCATGTTTTCTATAACGAACTGGATGTTTGATTTTGTTATGTAATTCAGTGTTGGTTTGAATGTGTAAAATTGTTCTATTGAATTTAATTCTATTTTTTGATATTTTAAGATACATTTCTTTACACTTCAAAAAAGGTCTTAGATTTTTTGTCTTGTTTTCAGCCAAAATATAAAAAAAAACTTAAATCAAGAAGAATTTTTCTAGACAAGTAAAAGTTATTGCCTTAAAAGAAAATGTATTGTTGCTTAGAACAAGCAAAATAATCAAATTTCAAACAGAAAATAAGAAAACATTTTGCTTACTTATTTTGACTTGATTTTTCTGAAGACAAGACAAAAATTCTTCTTGAATTAAGAATTTTTAGATATTTTGGCTGGAAACAACTAAAAGTCCTAAGCTAGAAAAGCATTTTTGTTGCATTGTAGGGCATTGCTAGAGTGTTGTGGGTAGTTGTTTCTGGAGATTTTCAAAAATGTTGTGGGTAGTTGCTAAGGTTTTTAGAAAGTTGCTAGAAAGCTGGTTCTTGGAGTTTGCTAGTGTTCTGGGCGATTTCTACATAGTCTATAGGATGTTGTTGGTGGTTTCTATGGGGTTGCTGAGCTTCTGTGGTTCTGAGACGTTAGAATGCTAAAACGTGTTCTGATTGGTTTCTAGAAAGTTCTTGTAGAATGTTGTAGATGCTTGCTGAGGTTCTGCATCATTTATATAGGGCCACTAGAACAGTAGTTTCTACACTCTTAAAAATAAAGGTGCTTCAAAAGGTTCTTGCCATAGGAGAACTATTTTTGGGTCCACAAAGAACCATTCAATCAAAGGTTCTTTAAAGAACCATCTCTTTCTTACCTTAAGTTAAGAACCTTCTTTCACCACAAAAAAAAAAAAAGTTTTCTGAAGGTTCTTTATGGAACCGTTTAGACACAATGTTTCTTCTATGGCATCGTGAAGCACCTTTATTTTTAAGAGTGTAGGTGGTTGCCAAAGTATTCTGAATCTGGATAACATCACAGGAATTGGACTCTCTTGCGTGAAGTGCCATTAATGCATATGTGATGTTTCACATCATTCCATGGGAACAAATGCACACATTTCTGCAGAGCTCAATTCGCACCTCACTTTTCCCAAGCACAAACACACTAAGGGTTTGATATTAATCCCAAGTTCAAGAGCATCTTGACGTCAGCGTGTACTCAGGTGGGGCTGCGCCATCATCAGCCCATGAGACCTGCAGTCTGCCCAAATTAGAGCTGTAACTAGGAGGGTCCCCTCATCATGTATGTGTGATTGTGTGAAAGCGAGAATGGGTGTGGCATATACAACTACCATCAGACGTACAATTTCATGGGCTTTACTCACATCCCAGATCCACGTCTCGGTCTCACAGGATATTGGATGGTGGATCCCAGTTCTCACAGCTCCTCTGCCAACATCAACTGTGAGTTAAAACCCTTTGATTCCCCCAGTTTATAATGTTCTTGCTATCCGTTGGGTTTACGTTAAGTTTTATTTGTCTTCGTCAGGTTTAATGCTCTGGTAATAAGGGCTGTGATGGCTGCAGGTGTTGAACGCTCCGAGAACGTCATTTGGTGAATCCAGCTGTTATGAAAGTGGATGACGCAGGGATATCCGGACACAAGCCCTGCAGGCCGACCGTGCGTGAGTAGATGTGCTTTGAGACCTGCAATAATAATATGCCCTTGTGTAATATCATGGCTCAGGTGAAAAAGAAATATGTTATTGTTTATACTATCGGTATATTTGACCAATGAAAAGTATTTAGTGTAAAGTCTGGACTTTACAGTGAAACCAGAGCTGATCGCAGAAGCTCACATAAAAGTCAGAATCTGTGATTGTTTTTTCTTTTTCTTTTTCACTAAGTGAGCAGAAATAAAGGAAATTGTTGGGAAGAGATGCTGGGAAATTTCTACTTAAATTAGTAATACAGAAATGTTCAATTCGTTTACATCAATGCTTTTTTTTAAAATTAATTAACACTGAACATTTTTACATGCTATTATATGATATTCTTATTTGTCTATAATAAATAATAAAAATAGTAACAATTTGTAGAAATTGTTTTATTTATATAACTTAATCTTTTTTTATAATAGCACCTAATGCTAAAAGTTGTTAGTTAATTATACCTAATGCATTATTAATGTTAACAAACTGGACCTTTTTGTGTCACCTCCCAAATAAATCATGAATTTTTCCATATATTCCATGTAATCAAGGCACATGTGTTTTTTGGTCTTACATATTATGATAATTTTATGCACTTTACCTCTTTAATTGTGTGAAGAAAGTGAAAATAAAAAAAAAACCTACTGCTCTCCATGCATATGTATAAGACCATCTTTCTTAGATGCTTACTATAGTTCATGATAATTGCACTATTTATATCATGCCATGTGACTGAAATACAGCAGGACTTTGTTCAGCCATCACGCATATTGAATCGTAATAAAAATGCCATGGTGATTATCTCATTGAGAGATGGTTTTGCTGACAGACAGTAAGACGGTTCTATGTGATCATCTTATTCCAGAGGGACTAGTTAAGGGTGAGCGCGCTCACTCGTGCCTGCTGGCTAAATTCTGGGCCATTAGGCAGAAATACATATCTACCAGCTGTTCAGATGTTTGAATGTGTGTGTCCCTGTGTGCTTTTAATGTCCACCATTCCCTTTGTGCGCTTCTTTTTAATTAAGAGTGAAAGGCGGTTGTTATTAGCGCTGCGGAGATATGTCTGACCTTGCTTTCTGAGGGCTTAATGTTGACAAATGTCCCATTCGGCTCTTTCAACGAAGTCTGTCTGTAAAGCGCAGATAGCTATCAGGGGATTCGACTGTACCGCTTTCAAAGACTTTACAAAGACTTTATATACACGGGCTCTTTACAGTAGCAGGGCTACACAACCATTACAGCATAGCTCAAATTTTCGAATTGAGTTAATAATCTGCAACTGATTAAATAAAAATCAGTATCAGAGGAAGAGGCATCCATATTATCTATAGTAAATAATTTCTGCCCATTTCTGTAATGTATTTGATTAAAAGTTGTACTACAGGGTTGTTTTTAGGCACTGCTAGAGTGGGTAGTTGAGGTTGTTGCTAACTACGTATTGTTCAGATGAAACGTTTGCATAAAGAACTGTGATTTATTATTTAGGTTCAAAGCATAGACATTAAGAATGGTGATAATGAATGTTAGATAGATGCCCTCTGACCGCAGAATTCAGACACTGTGCTTGTGTTTTCCATGTGTAGAGTTATAATGCAACATTACACCTTTCATTAGCTCTAGCTGGCCGCTAACATGTGGCCATGGGTGGCTCGTATAGGAAACAGCTCCTGAGGACTTCTTGTAAAATCTGATCGCTTTTGAGGAAGGAGGCAATCAAAAAAGAGAAAAAAAAAAATTACAGAGGTGTTCTTGTGCTTGGTTTTCAGGTATGGCTGGTTAATTTTCACATAGCAATACTGATTCCTAAAATATACTATGTGCCTTGCGGTCTACTCTGCAGCAGTGTACATAAGTCTGGATTCTGAGGGCTGTAAGGTCCTGAGAATAAGCCATCCAAAATGAAAAGTGTTTGGTGTTCAGTATATACAGTAGGGCCCTGTAAAATTTGTTCTATTTTTTCCTAAATTCCAAATTCCAAGTTTTAATTTTCCGGATTCCATTTATTTGTTTGTTGTCGTTTTTCAATTAAATGTGTAAATCTATATTAAGAGTAAAAAATAATTTATTATTATTTTATTTATGCATTTATTTTCAGAAATACTGTTGTGTATTTGCATTCTTCTTTTATATTATATAATATAATATATTATATAATATACAAATTATATTATATTATATTATATATTGTAATAAATTATGGTAAATATTTTTTTCTGGTAAATATTCCTTTAAAAATAATGTTTTACTAGTAGTAATGCTATCATTACATTAATGCATTTCTGTTAAACTTAAAAAAGTTAAACTTAAATTTTATTTTGAGTTGCTGTGAAGAACTTTAAGTGTGTGTTTGTTTTTTCTCAAAAGAAATGCTCATGAAGTGACTCTCAGAGCAGTCCTAGAGATTATGGTCATGTGTTCATGTAGTATCACACTTACTTCAGTATGCGTGTAGTAAATTAAACTGTGCATCTGGGTCATTTATTCACACAGAGAAACCATGGGGTCCAACAAATAGTTAATTTTTCAAAACTGGCCACGTTGCATATTGTGTCTCTTCAAGTTACATTACAACAAATTGGATGAAATAAACCTCTTAAAAAACCCCATTGTCTAACAGTAAAAAAAAAAAAAAAGCTCCTAAAAGCATCTTGTGTTTATATTTTTCTGTCACTAATCTGTTTCCACAAGGTTTACTTAAATTAAGTCCCATGAAAGACATATTCACAGCAGTGAATTACAGCGGAATTCAGGGAGCCGTTTACAACGTGGCCTTTGCGAGGTTTATTAATATTATTCATGGATGTTGTACGCATGGAGTCACTTAAACTATTCCATGTAATTGCTTCCACTTTTCTTAAATGGCATATGGGTAGCTGCACACATGGGTAATTGATTCATGACAGGAAAAGACCTCTGGATTGTTGTAGAAAGTAGCCTGAAACTTCAGAGTTGTGTTACTGAACAGTGAGCTAATGACCACAGTGGTTTCTGTCAGGATAGAGGATAGCTTTGAAATGGTTGCTGACAGCTGACCATTGCGTTCCATGTGGTTGAGATTCAGTTCCTAATGAGCCTCTGTGTAAGCAGCATCGCTGTCTCACATGAAATAATTTCATTCTTCTTGTCTGCTTTTCGCTTTGAATATCCTTAATATGTTTCTTTCAATTACAGTTACTGTATTCTTTTTAAAGCACCTTTTAAACTGATTTGTGGTGAGGCTAATCGAATAATGTAGTATATATATTTATAAATGTATTTTTTTTTTTTTCATTTAAATTTACATTTGTTACAGTGCTTGGAAGGCAGAACTGCATTCTGGTTAAGTTTAATTTTAAACATTGAGTAATATATTTTCATATAATTAAGCTTTCGCTGTTTAACGTGTTCCACTATAGATTTGTTTAGCAGTTTATTCATTAATAATTTGTAATTTTATAATTTTTTTGTTAATTTTGGTCATTTAAAAATCCATTTCACCAGAATGTTCATCATTGCAAAAAGAACAGTTGAAGACATACTTAATTCAAATAGGTCTTTCATGCATCTATTTCAATTTACAAAAAACAATAACAGCAAAAACAAACCCTAAAGCTTACGTGTACCTTTATACATTTTCTGTGGGTGGATTGATGTTAGATTTTCCTGCTAAATTTGGAAAATCAACTTTTCCTAAAATACGGCATTTTAAAACATTGTTCATTGGGAGTATTTCTATTCCCCTACATTTAAGTGTCAGTCTCATGAGTTTCTCCCAGGCTCAATAAAAGTATTTCCTCTGCACACATGTGCCATTAAAAGCACAAGCTTTGCCATTGTAGAGCTTTTGGGTCTCTCTGTATCTACAAGGTCATCTGAAGAGAATGCTCAGGTTTTCATTCTTCCACGTTTCCTGTCTGCCCGAACAAATGACTTCCTTTAAAACACTGCCTACCTGCTCGCCCCACAGCTCCAAACACTCCACCAAACGCCATAGTGCTGGAATGCTTCTGGTGAGCACCGATATCCTACATTTGGAATCCTAATGACTTGAACAAGCTTTTTTTTAAGATCTTATGACAGGATTAGCTACGTTTTAGCATTTTGATAAGGGTGTCATTTAAAATACCAGCCCTAAAAGCTTTTTACTATGAGATGACCTAGAAAGATTTTAGTAATGGATATAAAGGGTATTAAACTGAAACCTCATAGCAGTCTTCTTTAGACTGTTGAATATTTCATTTTTATATCTTTTCACAATGTATTTTCGTTTGTATTGTATTGCGTCACATGTAATTGCAGTGTGGCACGCATGTTTTCCTGATGATTTATTAAACATAAAGTAACTGACAACATGTCAGTGGTATATTATTAATTAATGTACATTAAAAGAGTTTGAAATGTACTTGTGATGCATATATTTTCATAAATGCTGGATGCACTAAATGT
>JAUMHR010000075.1:15818936-15860057 GCA_032361145.1 Enteromius fasciolatus | reverse complement strand
ACACACACACACACACACACATATATATATATGTATATATATATAATTTTTTTTTATTTATTTTTTTATTTTTTTATTTATTTGTTTATTTTGTGAAAATCTCTCCCTAAAAATACAGTAATATTAGAAAAAGAACAGCAGTAATATTATGAAATATTATCACAATAAAAAATAAATAAATCTGTTTAAATGTATTTTAAAATGTATTCTTCTGATGACATCTGCATCATTTTTAGCAGCCAACAATCCAGTCTTTTGTGTCACATGATCCATCATAAATCATCCTAATATAACTGATTTGATGTTCAAAAATATTTCTTTATATTTATGTGGAAACTATATATGTTTTCAGACCTTTTTGATAAATAGAAAGTTCAAAAGAACAGCATTTATTTGAAATAGAAATGTTTTGTAACATCATAAATATTGTTTTTTTTTACTGTCACATTTGCTTAATATAATGCTTGCTTTATGAATAAAATGATTAATTTATTTCAGTGTTCGACTGAACTCTGTGCTGAACTCTTCAATAAATGACTCTTGGAGGTTTCTGTGACACATGTCAAGTGTGTGGGTGCTGTTATAGGGGAAAATAAAAGCCAGAGGTACAGGCTTTATGGATTTGGTGAAGTTTTTTGTTATGACTGCTCTGTGAAGGTGTAACCTTACATGCAGGCCACTCACTTTCTGTCCACCCCCTTTCTCCTCCTTTTTCAGGCGTTCTCCCTGTATTTTGTTAAATGATCTCAGCTAGCCTCGACAAGCCCTTCTGGAGCTTTTCCATGGAAAGGCTTTAGACAGTGGTGTGAAGATATCCATAAATCGTGATGCCAGTTTGTCACTTTGTGGAGTCATGATAAAAGAATACCAACATATTGAGTTTATTTAATATATTATACATGTTAGTGGTGATTTGTTGTTATTAATGCATTCAATGATCTATTCAATATCAATATTTTTTCACACTTCTCTTGGCATTATGGTAATTATGGTATGATTCAGTTCATTGGATAGTCGTCCTATATTGATCCAAACCTGGTGCTTTTTTTTTTCAATGTGATTTTGAGGAAATTGGGGTCAAATTAAATTAAATTGCACCTCATTCATATAAAAAAAAACTGCTTGTAAATTAAAAACAAACAAACTGATTTTTAAATTTACAATTAGATCAGAACCAACAATGAGCTTTTTTTTTTTTACCACATTTATCAAAATATAATGAAAAATCTATGTTTAATTTAAGTTCTTTCTTAATATGTGAACTAATATTTATTTGTACAACATATTTTACTGTATGCAAATTCAGTGTACAGTATGCATTAAAGTTTATAATTAGCTAGATTAATAAAACATATTAATTTATGTAAGCCATTGCATTGACTAATGTAAAAGTATTCAGTATAAAATAACCTTATTGTAAAGTTTTATCAGCATTAACTATACATACATTTATTTGGTTAGTTTTGTTGGGTTGTTATTGTTTATAGCTGTGATCTAATTCACAAATGCATGCAAAAATGCTCTTGTGAACTAGTTCAAGAGCAGCTTCTCTGAAGGGCTGGGTATTCATGACTATTTTGGGTTTCGACATCAAGGTGGCCCTGCATATGTTGACTAGATGATGGATGGTTTTCAGGGGCTGGTGGTTGCATATGGACAGAAAACTGAAAGTGCTTATGTATCCAGTTTATATAAGTACAAACTGGAAAATTGCTGGCATTTCTCCTCCCCATACCAAGACCAAGTGTCGACGAGGGAAATGGGAGGGATACCAAAGTAGTGTGACTGTTCCAGCATCCTTCGACAAGAGCTTATATTGGTCCTTTACCAGTGCAATAATACACTATACTGTAGTATAGTTTTCATTTTATTTATGTTGTTTATATTGTGCTATCTAGAAAAACTGATCTTGCCTTCCATTATTGTATATAAAATTAATAAAATATGCAAAAAAAGGCAACTTGAAAAGAATAAAATAGTAATGCTTCTTTTAGCTCCACAGCTTTTGAGTGGAGCTTTGCATAGTTAAAAACGTAGACGCTATTGTGATCCCTACATCTCCTCAAACTCCCTCACATCCCGTTTTCCGTCTGCCTGTAGCTGTATTTCCCTCTCTGTTCTTAAGGTTGGCTTGGGCCAGCGCGTATGTGTGTTAGGAAAGTGATTAGAGTCAAGAGTAGTGCTTTAAAGACACGCTTTTGTCTGCTGCTGAAAGACTTGAATGAATTGCTTTAATCCCGCTTAGCAGACCTGAGGCTGTTGGGTAAAATCTTCTTCAAGGCCGTGGCTGCCTTAAGCTACAGGTAGGAGTTTCTCAGTCTCTGGGAATTTGCATCGTAATTGGGTTTAGCTCTCATAAATGAGGTTAATTACAGCAATGTGGATTTAATTTCAGAATCAAGCACATATTTAAGTTTGAGAGAGAGGGTTTGGAAGCACATTCAGATTGCAGTATTACTAGTTTGCATCTATAAAATGAGATGAAGTCTAGCTTATGTTTGCACATGACAGTTCTAGGTAGTTTTATTCTAATTCTAGAATGAGCCTGAAAAATGCATTAGTGATGATAAATTTATGTTGGCAGCGTACGATGCATGTCCCAGAATGCACCTCTTCAGCAGGTAGCCTGAATGCAGAGGGGTGCTACATAATGTAGAGAATGAGGCACTGCTTTTATTGCCTTTTTATCGATAATTAGAGAGTCAATGCCACATATTCATGTGTTTCTGTGTGGCTCAGCTAACCTAATTAATTCTTTTATTCAGCAAGGACACATTAAGGTGATCAAAAGCGGCAGTAAAGAATCACCTTTCCACTAAAATATTAAATGGCACATCTGTTTTCAACATTGATAATAACAAAACATTTTTAAAGGATCATGTGACTCCGAAGACTGGTGTAATTGCTGCTAAAAATTCAGCTTTGCATCACAGGAATAAATAGCATTTTTAAAATGCATAAAAAAATACGCTCATTTAAATTGTGAAAATATTATGTAATATTTTACCGTATTTTTGATCAAATAAATGCCGCCTTGTTGAACATTAATGATTTCTTTCAAAAACAGTTTTACAATTTTTTACCACCTCAAACTTGAAAAGAAATGTATAGGAGTTATTCAGCACACATACTTGTGTTAACACCTACTGTGAGTAAAATGGTGCAAAATACACCAAAAAATGTTATCTGATTTGAACCACATGTGCGGCTTCTGTGCAACTTAGCAGCTGTGTTAAAGGTCAGTACTGTGAGGTCCCAGTTTCACCATGTGCCCGATGACACTTAAGGGAAGGGCGGGCTGACCTCTGCACGGCGGGAAGGCGAGCACATTGCGCAGAGTAATTTATTCATGGCTTTGTGGTTTTTCACGTTATTTTGCCATCCATTTTTTATTGAGAGAGAGAAACACTGACTCACACGGCGTGGTGTTCTTGTCCATTAATACTGCATGCTGGTCTCAGCCAGGATTCTACCATGAAATGTTTATAGAGTAAATAATTGCTCCTGGTTAGGGCACGTTGTCGACACCCAGAAGGCGACGCTCTGCATTTGGATCACGATGGGACATCCAGAAATTAGGCCACTCCCCTCTACCCCATTTTCCGCCATGTCTCTCTTATAACTACTGCTGCGTACATGCGTTTTTATAGTAGATAAATTTAGATTAACGCATTTAATATGCATTAAAGCGTAACATACAGTCAGTGTACTGAGCACCAAAACGTACCATGATATTATCATAGTTTAGAGGTGGTACCTCTCACAACTCTCAACAATTGCTGTTATGTATTGGATGGAGATACTGCACTTTACTATGGTATGGAAAATGGTATGGATGTACTTTGTATTCAACATTTATTTTTTGATCATTTAAAATGTGCAGTGGTACTTAGAATGGTGTCATGGCTATGTCATATAAATAACACGGTAAATTAAATTTAATCCAATACCATAACTGCACTGTACCATAGAACTGCCAAATTATACTATAGCGATTATACTCTATAATAATGCCATGTTTTTTAACGAACATGTCCAGATATATTCCTTACAAATAATGCTGTGGAATTAACTTGGTACAGTAAGTGACAATATCCAATGGTAATGGAGGCCAATGGAGGTCAAAAACACGGGTATGAACGCTTGGTAAGGATAGCCTGAGCAAATCAATACTTCACAATTGTTTGTGTGTGGATGTGATGGTTAAATAGTGAGTATAAGTGGGTGTGGTGATGAACAACAGCTGGTGGTGATGATTATTGAATGTGAACAGGTGTGGGTGTGAGGTGCATGATAGGATATTGAGTCCATGATAGAATGTAGCTGCGTCCGAAATCGCTTACTTCCCTACTATATAGTATGCAAAAAACGAGTAGTATGTCCAAATTCACAGCATTCGAAATTCAGTAGGCTAGAAGTACCCGGATGACCTACTGCTTCCGCCCGAATTCTATAGTAGGCATACCATGGAAACTTTCCTATCCCATAAGGCTCTGGGAGAGGAGGCGTCATATTCGAAAAATGGTGGAAAGTGGAGATGCGGCTCATTTTAAGTGTAAACACCTCAGGAAAAAAACGTTGATTATTGTGATTAAATTACACTTGTTTAACACAATCTAAATAAATGGATGAATTATTGAAAGTTTACATTTTCACGCTGTTGTGACGACGCATGACACGTGACAACATCAATATGGCAGATGTAGTACGTCCGAATTCCATTCATACTACCCCCATTCATACTATGTAGAACGTAATTTTTAACGGTTGGGTAATACATTCAATTTTAAATGTAGTACCTACTTAAGCAGTATACGATTTCGGATGCAGCATATGAGTCCAAGGGATGGGAGGTGATGCAAGTGCCCTCTAGAGGAGCTTTGAGGGCACTCATGACAAGTACAATGCCCAAAATACCATGGTGCAAATATGGTACTTTGGGTATTGTACTGTGTTAAATGCTGTATTACTTACACATTATGTAACATATGACTTTTGTAAGTGCCAGTGCGCTCACCACACATCACCACTATAGGTGGAGAGGAAAGAGAGATACAACCAATCAAGGAATGGAGATTATTGGGAGGCCATGATAGACAACGGGGTTACACCCCTACTCTTTACGATGAGTGTCATGGGATTTTTAATGATCACAGAGAGTCAGGACCTCGATTTAAAGTCTCACCTGAAAAACGGTGCTCTTTTGACAGTATAGTGTCCCCATCACTATACTGGGGCATTAGGACCCACACAGACCACAAGGTGAGCACACCTTGCTGGCATTTCTAACACCTCTACCAACAGCAACCTAGTTTCCCAGGAGGTCTCCCATCCAGGTACTGACCAGACTCAGCCCTGCTTAGCTTCAGTGGGCAACCAGGATTGGGCTGCAGGGTGATATGGCTGTGGCTGTGGATGTAAGTGTTCTGATATGCACTATACAATAGTACTATGTCCAAAAAAACATAGTAATCCCAGTTTAACTGTGCTTAACTATCAGATTTACTGTAGTACTATGGTTTTTTATGTAAATCATCTGACATTTACCATAGTATAGTACTATGTCCAAAAACATAGTAGCACCATGGTAATTTTGGAAGTTCTATCACATCTTACACATTTAGTACATTGAAACCTTTTGTAAGCGATGTCACATTTACCATAATACCATGTCCAAAATACCATATTAGTACTGTAGTAGTTTTTGTAAGTGATATCACATTTACCATAAAACCCCATGAGGTTGGTTTATCTTTCCTTAACCACTGCTTGATTTTCATTGGCTGCTGGATTCCCACAATCTGATTGTAGAGTGTTTGTAGAACGTCATTGTGTCATCTTACATTATCATAACAGGTAAACCATAATTCCTCACTTCTTCTTACGTACATCAAGACTCACACTGGCTCCCTAAGCATCTTCTCACACCTGTCACACCGTCCCGGGACAGACTCTGCGTGGGCTTTTGGACAAATGGCTGAGCTAAACAGCCTCATTTATGGGATTGCTTTCTCAGAGCGTTTGAACAAATGAGGTCTCAAACGCTCCACCCAAGCGGTCAGTGGTGGGTGGAGGTCGAGAGGGGGCCAGGAAGGGTGGATGGAGTCTGAAAAGGTTTAAAGAGGGTGATGGGGGTCTGGAAGAAGTGTGGGCATCAGTGTGGGTGTGGACATGTCTTTATGTCTGTGGTGCTGTATGTTCTGTGTGGGCTGATGGGAGGGTTTGTATTGTGTTAATAAGAGCTGAGTGGGATCTTCATGTTTCCTGTGGTTTCACTGTTAATAGCTCCCTAAAAGTGCAAGAAAAATATGTAATTTTGTATATTTTTATATAAACTCTATGACTAATCTCACCCGATAAATGTTTCTTGAAATGTTCATTTTAAACTTGTCTGAATGACGCAGAACATTTTAAATTATTAAAGTAAATTTTAAAAAATCTTGAATGCTAATGGAATTTGTAGCATCATTTAGTGCCTGTCCAAAGAGGATCATATAAAAATCTACTTATGAATCAAAAAAGATCCTGCTGGAGAAACTGAAAATGCCTTTTTCAGTGTATTTTTGCAGTTTATCCAGTTGCATCTCAGCAGATTCTTGTTTGACCTCTTTGTTATTTGTCCCAAATTAGCATTTTTTATAATCTATTGATGTATGTTTACTGCAAATGTGTGCTTTGATCATTTTCAGCTTTGAAATAGTGTAAAATTAAGTATTATAACAAATCTCAGAATAAGACATAGTTACATAAAGTATGTTAACATTCCTAAAAAATTTCCAGATGATTTTTGTATACGATAGATCATTTAACATTTTCAATACTAAATAAATTTGAATATATTTTAAAATATAATTTATTCCTGAGATGGCAAATATATATTTCTCACAATGTACCAGTGAAACCCTTTAACACTGATCACTTAAAAAAAAAAAAAGAAAGAATAAATGGCAATACGAATTAGTTTATAGTCTATGATGTGGTCCTTGGAAATCTCGACACATGGATTGGAAGGGTATACAGAATCAGGCTGGGTTACTTCACAAAGACAATAAGCAATAGCCAAACGATCTTCCAGATGAAGGGTTTTCTTCCAGCCTGAATATACAAACTCTCAGGAGCTTCAGTTTTCATATCACTGAGTGTGTTTGAAAGAGAATTAGTTCTGGATCTTCCACGCTTCTCCAAAGGGTTTTATTTATTCCTGCCTGTTAGCACAGATTCTTGAGCAATAACACAAACTTTCCTATTTGGTCTATGTTGTTTCAATATGTGAGCCTATGCAGTTTATAGGTCTGGTTATATAAAATAATTCATATTAGAAAGTGTTTAATGTAAAGAGAAGCATTGAGATAAACTCAGATGAGATGAAAAACATATACTGTATATATATATACACAGTATAAAATTTATGATGACACAAAACTCATACACTGACACATTTATTTGTACAAATGCTGCTCTTTTACACTGGATCACTGATCAGAGACACAAGAAGAGCAAATGAAAGTCCCCTGTTTGTCTTAAATTACTTGTACACATGTTTGCTTTCCACAAACGTTCATGCTTCCTGTCTAATATTAAAATGATGTGCCTCAGGCCCTCGGTCATCTGATTCCAATGTGAGATTTGCTAGAAAAGACTGGAACGCTTTATGACGCCATGCTGGCCTTGTGTGTGTGAGTGAGTGGCACTGAATTGAGTTGTGTAATAGCTGGAATATGCTTTAGCAGATTGCTTTTTTAAGCAGCACTGACTCATGGGATGGATGATTGAAGCAGAGAAAAAAAACTAAGATGATATAGAAAAGAATAGAAAACACATAGTAGCTACTTTCTGCCAGGCCCACATAGAGTCTGGCAGATTTCTGTAGAATTGGAACGCTGGATGTTCTGTTTGTCTGGTAAACGTTTTGCCTAATTTTATGTACTTTTCCACACTTTCTTAGACATTTTACAACAGTTTAGGCCTATTCATTAACTTCAGTAGTAGAATCTGATGTGTTTATTTAGGTGTGAAGTTCAATTGCTCGAGTTTGTGTTTCTCGCTGGAAGCAGACATCAATTAGATGGGAAACCAGTGGGGAGCTCACTGTAGTAGGAGGCAACTTTAATGAAAATTGAACACCACTTGAACTAACTTGGCAGACTGCCGCTCTCGCTCTGCATGGCGGCCTCATTATTTACCCATTAACAGACTCTCTGTCCAAACCTTTATATAGCAGGCAAACACTTGCTACTTTATCATGACTCCACATCAGCTTGAATAAACAGGGTTCAGTCTCCTCAGCCTAATCTTACTGCTGGCATTTCTCATTATGAGAAACCAATGCTTAAATTCAGATAGTAAGTAAAAATTGTGTTGTCTATAAGCAAAAAGTTAAGAATATCTAATGCCAGGATTCTAAAAAACATTTTGTTAATGTGTAGAAAACTCATGCTTAGTCGTGATTCTAGCACTACCACCAGTCAAACTTTGAAATAATAGTTTTTTTAATGCTTTTGCAAAAAATCCCTTATTCTTACCAACTGCATTTGTTTGATTAAAGTACAGTAATACATTAAAAACTGTAATTTTATGAAATATAACAATTCATAATAACTGTTTTCTGTATTATTATATTTGTCACGTGATACTGAAGCCTGAATTATATTTAAAAAATAGCCAACAGTTATTTTAAAATGTAATAATATTTCACAATATTGTTTTTTATTGTATTTTTGATCAAGTAAATTGGAAAAGTCACACATAAATGTTGTCTATTGATTATTTTTTACTTTGCATTTAATACTATATAATTTACTGAAATGAATAAAGTAATTATATCATACAGTATCATGAGAAAGTCACAGTATTCTCTGTCTCTTCTTTTTCCTCTCATATTGTGTCTGTCGCTGAGAGCTTTAGACGGTCCTGTCAGTCGCAAGCTCGTTTGTCGAAACCTATTAAATCCCAATTACTGAAGCATTCATGCTCCGTGTGGTTTGTGCCAAACAGAAATATGAAGAGAAGTCTGGTGTCCTGTAGTTCAACATTATCATGTTACAATAGGCAGCATCACAGCTTTGGGATATTAAAAAGAGATCAGACTGAAAGCGCTGGAATCATTCATAGACTGCTCCATTGTCTTCTAGAAGTGTTGGTATGCTCCGTGGGGGAGGGATCACAGATAATGAGGTCAATGGATTTGGGGTGGAGTGGGCGGAGTCACAAAACTGGTGTCAATCAAATATGCTCACCAAAAAAAAAAAAACTGATTTAACTCTGGAATACTTAAAGGAACAAATGAAAAATTTGGTATAATTTGCTTACACCTCATGCACTGAAAAAAATTATGCCCTGAATTTACTAAATGTTTTAAAAGTGGTTGCAATCAGTTTATTTTAGCCACATTTACACGACTAACTTTCAACAACATTGTTTATTTAAATATAGTTAAAATAAATGGATGGGAACCAATTAACTTAAAAAAATGTTGTTTCATTCCAGTGTGCTATCCTATGAATATGTTATTTTATTTATTTTGCGAAAAATGAAATAAAATAGCAGCCACTCTTTTACACAGTAAATAATGTGACTTTATATTTATATATTATTTTCTTATTTTTATATATTAATAATAACATTTAAATGTTTATAATACTGCACAAGATCTCATATATTCAGTAAAATTAGCTAATTTATAATTATATATATATTTTTTAATAAAACTTGAAATGTAATTTATTCATTCCTGTGATGGAAAGCTGAATTTTCAGCATCATTACTCCAGTCTTCAGTGTCACACGACCCTTTAGAAATCATTATAATATGCTAAAATGTCTTCAGCAAACATTTCTTACTAAAAGCAATCAAAATGTTGTGCTACTTATTATTTTTGATGCATTTTATCAGCATTTAATTTTTAGCAACATTAAACATGTCTCATTTACTGTCACTGTTGGTCAAATTAATACATCCTTACTAAATAAAGGTATAATTTAGTTTAAAAAAATAAACTTTGCCACGTCAATTATGAACTCCATCAGAGGATAAGATTATCAGTACATAACAGTCATACATTGACAGTGAAAATAACTGATATGCAATATGAAAACGACTAAATGATGAACTATCCCTTTAATTTTACAAGTGCTCTGACCAGCCTTTCTTAAACATGGAATATCATCCTTCCTGCCACACTCCTTCACCTCACACGGGGAGACACGCTAAAAATAACCGTCTGGTGTGAGGGTGGAGTTTGACGACTGTTCTCAGACTCCTGGGCGGCAGAGAACAGTGAGAGACACGGACAGGAAGGCACAACTTCCTAATGTCCCGAGTAGGACATAAAGTCTCTTCTTGCCTTAGATATACAGCAAAATAAACAGTGTGGGAAACCAGGACAGTGAGGTTAGGAAATATCTACCACACATGCCCTCCGATGTCAGAATGATTCTTGTAGAGTGAGTGCAACTTTGACAGTGTGTGTGGGATGTGGAAGTAGGAAAAGTCTACCTAGAGGATCTTCTGCTGGAAGCACAGCCCTCCCCTTTCCACTCGCTCGCTCGCTCGCTCTCTCTCACTCACAGTCTCTCTCAGCTGGCTCCGCTCTCTCTCAGTCTTGCGCTCTGACTGTGTGTGTGCTGAGCTTTTGCAAAGAGAGAGAGAGAGAGAAGTGCCTAGGGCTTCACCAAGCTTTAGTTGAGTTTAGTCCCAAACCGTGTTACTATTTAAAACAGTCAGAGAGGAAGAACGCACAACATCTAGGAGATAAACAACCACAGGAGCACTCTTTAAAGTGAGACAGTGAGCGGTTTGGACACTCGTGATCCCCTCCTGAGGCTGTGACTGCTTCACCAGGAGAGATGTGATCGTTGTGCGACTTATTTAACACACAGACACACCTGCTCCATCCTCAGGTGGCGTTCCGAAGGACTGGATTGCTGAACAAAACAGTGTTTACCAGAAGCCGGTGGACTGCACACAGGCAGGGGTGAAAATGGACTACCTGTGGGGGATTGTACTGCTGCTGTGGACGCTCAGAGGAGCCGACGCTCAGAGGAGCAAGAACAACGTACCCCGACTCAAACTCTCATATAAAGGTCAGTCACCTTCTGATTCTGCTGCTGATGGAGATTCTGGGGAAATGATCGAGGAAGCTTAGAAGAGCAGATGTTTAAGTTTCTTGATGCTTTTTTGTTTGGAGTTAGAATACTGGTCTGGTTGCTTCTTGGGTATTTTTCCTTGACGTGATTCACATAGTTTAATTATGCATGGTTGCATGGTTTCTGACTTCATATTGGTATTCATGGACATGCATTTGTTATTCATAACTGAAATATTAGAGTGGTGCTAGTGAAAGTCATATAGTGTTGTGTTGAAAAATGCAGCGAGGTGAAATTATAGATTACAAATATATATTTTTTTACAAGTAGTGCAACCTCACTGAAAACAGTTGGTGTATGATTTAACAGTTTTCACTGAGAAATTGCAAGTAAATTACAAAAATTATTGCAATGTGAAATTTTGGAGTAGAAAGCTGATTTTTTAACAAAATTTTGTTGTAAAACATATTGCTTTTTTTTTTGCCTTTTTTTTATTTTTCAACATTCATTTTAAAAAGTGGATCTTAAAAGTTCCTTATCTGATGCAAAATATTACTTTTGTTTGGATAACCTGCTATGGCTGATTGAATAATATAAAAAATGTGACTTTTTGAAAAATTGGGGGAAAAAAACTTAAAATTGAGCTCTTACCACTTAAAGGACTAAAACACATGTACAGTTCAGAGGTTTATGTTGGGAGGAAGAATTTAGGTTTAATTCTTCAAGATATAGTATTATGTATCACTCAGTATTGGGTAATGAGTTCATGCAAAGATTAAATCAGGTATGTGTTGTTAAGTTTGTGTGTTCTCAGAGCCTGTGGGCTGAATGCGTTTGTCTGGATGCACAGGTGGGAATGTTTAAACTACTGGCACTCATTGTTTCCCTGAAACACCTACACGTACAGTTCATATGCCAAAAATACAGACCAAACTGTTTTCAATTTACAACCTGTACATTTTGATTCTAGCTTAATCATATCAGTCAATCATAATTGTTCTACCACAGTGTTTTAGTATGCAACATGGTATGATAATTGTTTTAAATTCATACATTATTTTCATATTGCATAGTTTTATTCATGTTTTTTAAATATATGATAATTTCTGGCATATGCTAATTTGATTGCCGTCTGCTAAGTTATACCAAAGTTGCAGGAAATGTGGAAAAGCCTATTTTTTTGCTGTAATAGCTATGCGTAATGTTAGATATTATTATTCCTATACAAGCACCCTATTAGAACAGACTTGCCCATTTTTGGGTCTCGACCCACAGCTTGAGAACCACTGATCTATTATACTCTTCTCCGCATGTACTTTTGTTGCTCGGTTAGAGTAAATAGTACAAGATTGCCAGTGTGGGAGCATGTTATGAAAATAGCAGACAGTATAACGCAAGGTGGTGTTTTTAACGGTGCAGTTTTGTTAAAACATTACAACTCTTCACATCCGATTGGCGTTTGTGATGAAGTGAATTGTCAGGAGTGCATTCGCAGTATGAGTGTTTAAATGCAAGCGCTCGTTCCTCCCTCCCTCTGTAATTAGAAAGAGACACAGAGAGAGAGGTTTAACAGTCAGGGCAGATGGCTGTATAAAAGTGAGCCATTTCTCTCTCTGCCAGCTCTCTAATTGCACTGACAGCTCCTCATTAGCTGGCTGGTGGAAGCTGAGCTCTATATGAACTGCGGTGTGTGACTGTCAGGCGACAGACGTGCTCGATCCAGCACGCACGCATTCACAAACACACAGGGGGCTCCTTAAGTATCTAGAGCTCTCATCTGCCCCAACACACACACACACAAAAGTCTGGAGCTGTTTACCGTATCAAACACTGACACCTACAGGCATACACACAGTGTTTGTGTGGAAAACAATGAAGAAAGAGACAAAGCGAGATGGAGAGGAAATATGTGCACCTAGAGAGTGCATGTGTGTGTGTTTGTAATGTACCATGGCTGAAGCAAACACACCTTGGTGAAATGCCATGATTCTGATATCCACCAGCACCAGAGCACACTCACACACCTGCGCACATTTGTCATCCCAGTCTGGCTGATTCATCCTTTTGCTGAATTCTCATCAATTAATATGCATGTGGCTGTGCTTAGTTTAAGTAATTGTTTTGTTGCAACCAAAATCAAAGCATTTGCTTAGACTATATTTGTAAGAATGTTTTTAGTCATTGTATGTTGGATTAAAGAAAGTGTTTTAAGTTGTATTTAAGAAATATAACTTAATGTAGCATTAATAATTAGGTTAGTCTAAAATTGTGTTTTCTTGTGTTAATATTTATTTTTAGGTATTGTTAATGCACCAAAGAACACTGTAAAAAGCAACTGTCTTGTTAAAATGTATTTAATATTTATAGACTGGCTTGTATACTCATTCCCTTTCTATCACCCAATTTTAAATGCTAATTTAAAAAATATAATTTTTTTTGGGATTTTCATATAATGATATTTCTACTCAGAAACACATTATTAGATTTAAACCAAAGCATGATTTGGCTGAATTGTGAACCTTTCAAATATTGAGGACAACTTTAATTGTCTTCACAAGTTGTTTTCATTGCGTTTTACTAAATGTGGTCCTCACAAGTACAACCAAACCTGTACACATTCACATACATGCTGTGGAGTCCCTACAGCCGTATTTCCATAGAATGGTGTTGTGTGTGTGTGTGTGTGTGTGTGTGTGGAGAGGAAGCCACCCATGAGGAAGTCCTGACTGAGCACTGGTGTTCCTCACAGGGATGGTATCAGTGTCCCCTGTGAGCTGAAAGTTCCTGGGACAAGTTAACAATAACACCTTTACATAAATGTCAGTTGGTGTGGAAAAACATAAAGAACAGGATAATGGATGCGGCTGCATGTCGTCTCAAATAAGTGGCAAAGAAACTTCAGTACTGTATGTGTGTGTGTGTGTGTGTGTGTGTGTGTGGTGAAATAATGTTTTTGGTGTAAAGCTATCCCATTCCGAAGTGAATGTTTTAAGACGGCTATAATCTCATGAAGGAATGAGAGAAGTTTTATTTCACTTTAATTAAGCTTTTAATCCACAAACACGCCAAGAATCTGGTGTTGGATTGCATTTGAAGCATGTGAACTCTCCGTATCCTCTTCAGAAATAAAGCCGCAGCATTAGAGCGCACACACCTAAAACAATACTCCGACAAATTCCTGCGAAATGGAAAATATTTATGCCATAATAAAGGTTTTTCCCTTGGAAAGCAAAAAGACTCATGGCAAATTGGATTTGATTTGATTTCTGGTATTTGATTGCCTTAAAATCGTCTTTGGACCCTGTGGAAAGAGTTCAAGCGGTCAGGTACGCTAATAATCAGAACCCCAGATTCGATTAGATGGACATGCATGCTGTGATGAATGGAAAAAGGTGAGCGTGGATAGCGCTCATGTTTCGTCAGCCCACACACACACACATGTGCCCTGCAGAGCAGAGAGCACTGGCAGTATGTAGGGTAGGGAAGTTTATTTTTATCAGCCTCAGATGGGACTGCTTCTCTTCCTCCACCTGCCCTCCCCTCCTCGCTTGTATTCTCAGATGTTTTTCCACAACAATAGATGGAGGGAAAGAGACAGAAAGACGGTCTTGGTAGTTTGAAGAGGCTGAGACTAGCTCTTCTACTCTCAGATTAGCCACTTCCTCCTGAGTGACTGCATGCTGCTACTGTAGATTACCCACAAGGCCAAGCAGGGGCACCGTATGTTCTGGAATCTGACACAGAACGTGACCCGTTTTTGGCCTGACTCAGCTTAACCATGATACACTACTGTTTGAGGTTTTAATTGTATTTGTTGTTTTATCTTTTTTAAATCTCTTGTGATGTTGATTGTATTCATTACAGCTGCATTTATCTAAAAAACAGTAATAAAAAACCTAATACAGTAACATTGTAAAAACAATATAAAACAAAGCTGAATTGTCAGCATCATATGATCCTTCAGAAATCATATACTGATTTGCTGCTCAAGAAACATTTTTAATTACTATGGATGTTAAAACAGTTAATATTATTATAGTGTAATATTATTATTTATTATTAATACAAACCTGAGTTTTAAAAAGTGTATGTAAATCCTAAAAATAACATTTATGCTTTTTTTGTGTTTTTATTTTGTCGGGTTAAACTAGCATGTTGTCATTTAGCAAGTGCTCTCTTCTCTAATATGTTGAAAAATTACTAATCGTCTCAATTTGGTGACTCCAGTTATTTCCAATAATACATCTGCAGATTTATTTGTCTCCACGGAACTGATTTGTTTTCTGAAATATATTTCTAATGAGTTTTTTGATGATAGTGATTCAGTGATTGATTGCTAAACTTTACATTTGATCTTCACAATCTTACATATTTTAGTAACATCCTTGTAGACTGAACTTTAAACCCGTTTGGTGTTCCTTGTCTTTGGCAACTCAAATCCTTAATTCTGAGAACCTGTTCCTCAGGGTGTTCTCAGGTAGTCTTTAATAGATAAATAACTCTGGGCTATATGATAATTACAGCTCATGCACTATTGATTCTCACAGAAACTGTCGCTATATTGAATTCTGAAGTAAAACCTGCCAAGAGCAGTCACTTTTTGAGTCTTTATATCACAGTTATGTGGCTGTGTGCAATAGATATTACTGATTTAAAAAAAAAAAACACTTTTCACTGATTTACTAGGCAGTTAGATCATAAATCTCATATTCACATTTTACACAAGATCAGGTTTTATTGCTCCAGGTTGAAAACTTAATGTTCTCAAAAGGTTTTTTATTACCATACCCAATTAAATGCACTTCTCACACCTTAATCTGATCACACACTCAAATACATGCACGATGAGAAGAATGATGTACTAATTAGATGATATTCTTTCTGTGGTATCTGATTTATGAGTTTGGAATGCCCTGGCAACTGTCTGGAACACAACAGAGACGTTAATAAATATAAACATTACATCATGCATTCTATTTAACAGAGAAACTATTCAACAGAGAAAAACCTGATGATTGACACACAATTATAACAAAGTCACAATGTTGTGGAACATTCACACACTTGTACATACTGTACACAGAATACTTGTTCAAATGCAATGCTTTTCAAAATTCAACAGTAATCAAGTGCAATTCATTTCCTCTCTAAAGTGAGTGTTGATGGATACATTTTGTGTGTGTGTGTTGCTGTATGTATGTGAGTATTTTAATTAGACCTGCACAAGTGCATTTCGCAAACAGACCCTTGACAAGCCGATGAGACGCTTGTGTCAGTTGATGTTACACACTCATGCAAACGCACATAGTCACGCGTTCACCATCAGAAGCAGAAGTGAGCATGAAGCACATTAAAAAAGGCTGAAAAATGCTATGACATAAGCTCAGAGGAAACGCTCATTGCACTTTGCACCTTTCATTTCCTCACAGTAACAGAAATATCCTGTGAAAACTGCATAAAACACTCCACAAAAGACCTACACGATGCATCACTTTGATAGGCTGCTTTGTTCAATGACATTGAAATACTGAAACTAGCTTGAAATATTGTACAATGTTAATATATTTTATAAACACTTTACTTCAAGCCTTTATGTATTATAAAGCATTATAAAAGCAGTTTAAATGCATTTATTATGCCTTTTAGTACACCTTATTGTACAATCTCATGAATAATTGTAACCAGAGTTGATATATTATAGTACTTATCAATGTTACACTATGCATTTGAAATTCTGTTCTAGTTATATATGACAGTATATAATGTATTACAAATTATGAATAATTATGCATTAGACCCGTTAACAACTCTTCATAGTGCATTATACATGAAGCTTATACATTAACTTTCTTAAGTTTTTATTTAAACAGAGCAGTTTTGCCTTCGGAAAAGAAAGCCTTTGTGTTCATGAGCGTTCACACTGAAGTGATGGTGAGATGAATTCCATGGTGCTTCGAGTGTGCCTGAGTGTATAAAAGGCATTCTGAGTGTTTTTTAGTATGGTGCCAAATGGAAACACCAGGGCTACTCCAAACCCAAGTGAGAGATTCACTCTCGTTCTCTCTTTCTCCTCTTCTCTAACTGACCTCTTTTAAGTCATCTCATCCTTAGTCATAACCTTTCTTCATTCTGGCCTTCTTTTCTTCTCTGTGGCACTCCTCAGATTTTACCTTTCCCTTCTCACACTTTCCTCTTTCACTCTTTCCTCTCGCCTGTTCTTCCTCTTTTTCCTCTCAGGCTGTGTGTATAATTAGCTTTTTATTAATTAATTAACTTATTTGCAATTGGTAGGCGACAGGCTTAAAAACATTTTTGTGAGTGTGTTTCATCTGCTGCCTTTTTGCCTAATATAACCTAAAACACACATACTCATAGGTTACAATAATTGTCCAAACACTTCCATATTTCTCAGCTGCTATTAATGTTCCTCTGGAGAGCAATTTGAGTGTGACGGCAGGGAAAATCTTACTTCCCTTAAGAACAAATTCTGTAATTACAGCTTGCTGGTCCTGTCACACATTTTCTGTTGTTTTTTTTTTTTTTACGTGGCTTTACCACGCACCAACTTACAGAACAAATTTAAGATTTATATATAATGATGGACAAAGACCCACAGATGCGTGTTGACTGATGCTGACTCTGACAAAACATTGACTTATTTTTTTTGTTTTGGTGACTTAAACAGGTTTTGCCGTCTTTTACAGACGCACATACACATTCCAGACCTGTATGACTTACTTTCTTGCACAGAATATAAGTTAAGAGATGTGAACTTTTGGAAAAAAGATAGGGCTGTACACTTTCAACATGCACTAATTTGAGCCATCCAAGTTCTAATATGCACTTTAACCTACTAACCTACTAAATGCACTCTTTAGGAGTAAATAAGGTACAGTGGTGTACCTACTGCCCAAGTGACAGCTTTTGTACAATTTTCCTGAGAGTGCATTAAATATGTAAGGCAAAGGCATCCTGTTCAGAGTGTTTTTCAGTACAGCAAATGCATGACAAGTCTTCCAAAAAGGAATTGATAGCTAAAAACGAAATGTTCCATGCCACTCATGCACTTTATTCTCAGTTGTCAAACAGGAACAAACCAAAATTGTCATTATTCACTGAAAATCCACTGTGTCCGTCAGGTATCATCTTTGCATGCATGTCTTCAAATTTAACTCTCAAGATAACTCATATTCTACAAAATAGCAAATATTTTAAAGCTACCTGAAACTAATTTATGTAGACTACATTTACTCTTGTTCGGCGAGGTTCAGCTCTTTGTGTTGAGAATAAACTATATAAGAAACAAAAGCAAAATCCGCAAGCAAATATCTATGTGTATCCATGAGCACCGCCAGTTTTCCCAGCTCTCTTTTAGCCAAACCACAGTCACACGTCTCACACACACTAGAGCAGAGCTGCCGTCCCTGCTGAGCTGTTCTCTGTCAGAGCCAAGGTCCATCTATCTGTCTCCCTCTCAACCATTTAAAATGAAGATGAGGTCGGAAAGCATCAAGTTTTACAAACTGTGGACCATATTTGAAAGCTCAGCATATGGGTGTTAATGTTTCTGTCAGCTTTTGCTTTTCAAGTTTGTAGGAGACCCAATAAATCTAATGTAATATATTCACTTTTTCCCCACAGAAATGTTGGAGTCCAACAACCTGCTCACTTTCAATGGATTGGCAAACAGCTCTGCCTATCACACCTTTTTACTGGACGAGGAGAGAGGTCGGCTCTTTGTGGGGGCCAAAGACCATGTGCTGTCCTTCAACTTGGTGGACATCAATATGGACATGCAACTGGTAAGAAGAGGGTGTTAAAACAGCTATTAAAACAATCAGGAATTTAGATGGACATCATTGCACATAGGACATCATTTACATCAAAGTAGAGTTGTCTGAATGACTAGTCGACTACTTGGTTGTAGGTAATCCATAAAGTTTACGTTATATTTCTCACAGAATCTGATGAAGTCTGACGCTAATTGTCTTGAAAAGGATGCTGTGATAGCCGTCATGATTGTGATTTTGTGAATTCTCAGAGGTCACAGTTAGCATGTTAAATCCTTTTAGAGATTTTACAGTCTCACTCCAACTTGTCACAATTTGACACTTGGTCAAGACCATTTTTGCATTGTTTTTTGAAGCTCAAGGTACCCCTTTTTAGTCGCTTTTCGTCATGAAGGGTCTTCCATTGCTTTCTGTCATTTTGCTAAATGTAATGGTTTGCATGCATATATAAATGTTTTATATAGTTTATAAACCCCTACCTCAAACCTACCCACCTCTGAACAATATAAATGCACACAGGCAAACGCAGTCACAGGTATTTATTGTAATCATAAACAAGCAGTATAAATACACTACAAACATTCGTGTCACATTCCAAGTCTTCTGAAGCCATATGAAGTCTTTATGTGAAGAAGAGAGTAAAACACAAGGTTTTAATCACTAAAAATGATCCCGCTCTGTTAACATGCTCATGTCTCATTCAGAAAACATACTCCCGTCCCATGGCATGATGCAATCGGTCATGAGATACACAAGAGCAAATGGCATTTCACAACCAACATTGATGTAAGGATTCTTGTAGTGGCATTTTTTGAAATCGCACACAGACTGCAGCAGCGCACAGGAAGTACACGGAAGACGACTGCCTCTATTCTTCACAAATCAGTCATTTTGCCTCAAAAGACTTGGAATATTAATATCTTTCAAATAAATTATGACGTTGGTTGTATCTGCCTGCTATATCTTGTGTTTTATTGACAGATGGTTTAGGTTTAGAGGCAGGGTTTGGGTTATGTGCTCATAAATGTGTAAATAATATAATTTAAATAAAACTGTTTTGACTGTTTACACTGAAAAATCACACCCCTACATATCTGCAATAATGCCATTGTTATTATTCAATATATCTTTTAATTATGACAATAACATGAAAAAAAATACTATGTCTGCATATTGAGGCTAAGAGTTTCCTATTTAAAACAACGGAGGACCCTTCCCATCGAAATGTAACTAAAAAGGGGCACCTTGAGCTTCAAAAAGCGACGCAAAAGGGTTTTGACCATGTGACAAAATATGACGAGTTGGAGTGAGACTGTTGGTCTCAAAAGTCACCTGCTTTAAACACCACAGCCAACAAAGTAAAGTTAAATATTTAAAATATCCTCTCCCTAAAATCCTTAACAATTCAAATTTGGTGCTCCCATGTCAAAAATATCTAGTCTTTAAAATCTTTCATTATGCAACTCAATTTTTCTGTACAATATGCATTCATTGTGGAAAATTTAGTTAATATTCACCCCAATGCTGAGTACCTTCAGATCAGTGAAACCTACATTCAGTCTGTTTAAATGAGAAATACAAAACAAGTTGGTAAAAAGATTGAATCCAATATTTGTTAATACAAAATAATGAGACATTTATAAGCATTTTACATGCTTTATATACATTAAAGTTATATATAAAATAGCTTACTTGCTCTCTCTTTCTCTCAGTCTTATACACACAAGCATGATCACATCAGCACACAGGGGGATCTGTTTCCAGCGAAAAGAGTATGAATATTTCAGGGCAAAGCTGTCATACTGATCACATAGAGTCTGGCTGAGAGCTGCTATCCATTCACCTGGATAAATAATGAACAAAATAAACGTAGCAAAGTACAGACAAACGGCGCCAGGGCAAAACCACAGCCCACTTTAGCCTATATACAACTTTATAAACATAACTTTCACAGAACAAAGGTAATATAAATGTTACCGTGTGAGCAAGCAGAGGATATGTATAATTTATCCTCAAGAATTTACTTTAGTCAGCTATCTTACTTACACTGTAAGAAGCTGTTAAAACAGAACATGTTCTCTATAGATACCTGAGCTGAATGAGGTTAATAGAGATGTTTCCATTGGCCATATTGTGCCCCATTACAAAACAAAAAGGAGGTCAACTAATTCAGTTATTGTCAGGAATGGTGACATATACTATGGCACTTTAATAACCGAGGTCTAATGAGGGCAACATGTACCGCTACCAAAGAAAACCTTCTTCTTCCATGCCAACTTTCAAGAGTGAATATTCAGTTCTGCACTCCGTCTCTTTCTCTCTCTTGGAAACAGAGAAACACAATTTCACTCAGTGCTTATCTGATCAGTGTGCAGTTTCACATGTTCACAGCCATCGGACAGGAGCTCCATTACAGCACACTGAACTCTCTCCAGACACAGGGAGAACGGAGCTCGCTGTGACGGCAGTCTCACAGAAACCTCCTTCCCATTAATACAGTTCCATTACTCTTTCCACCAAAGAACTCGTGCATGATTCCCAGGATTTACACAACACATCTTGAAAGTTGTGTCTAGACCCTGGCTAATGCAATAGCTAACACTGATACAGATCTGTGTTAAATAATGGAGTAATGGAATGGATGATAATGCATATTTACAATTTATAAAATATATATGTGTGTGTGTGTGTGTGTGTGTGTGTACATACAGCACACATACAGTATATTATGTAAACAAAAACTTTTATTTTGGATGTGATTAATCAGTTGACAGCATTAATTTATTTATTAAATGAATACTAAATAAATAAATAAGCAGCTCAACTGTTTTTAACATTGCTAATAATAATAATAATAAATATTTGTTATTATTTTACTTACTATCTTGTGTGAATAAGAGCATTTTCCGTTTTTATTACTAAACATGTTGTAATAATTGTGAAATTAATTATATAATATACTTTATGAAATAGTAATATTACAGTTCAAATGCTTTCTGTAGAGTGCTAAATTTGGCAATGGCATCAGTTTTGTTTGTGTATTGCATGCTGGGAGATTCAAATTGTGATATTGTCCTGATAAACTTGTTGCTATGATATATTTTAGGGTGAATTACTGCTGTTGTGTAGTTTTAACCGATATGAAGTGGAAAAATGTGTAATATTTACTTGCTCAGAACAAGCAGGTTGATACAAGTAGTTCTTGAGAGGTTATAAGACAACAAGAAGCTTCCAACCAAAGATGTCTTTCTCCTTTAACTTTCCTTGTTTGACCGGTAGATATCCTGGCCTCCTTCACCTACTCGACGAGATGAATGCAAGTGGGCTGGGAAGGATGTCCAAGTAAGTGCTTCTCTTTCGCTTTGTATTTTACCCCCCATCCTCTCTCTTCTGTCCTCTCCACAACCCTGAGATCTGTCGGATAGATCTCACTGATACAGTGAACATCTCTCATATGTCTCACTTTGTAGTACATGCATGTGTGCTGTAACTTATAATTAGAACAGTAAGATGAGACCAAATAAATGATTACACAACAATCTGTAAATCTTTTCTTTGATAATAAGAAATGTTACTTGAGCAGCGCATTAAAATGATTTATGAAGGAAGGTGTAACTTTAAAGACTGCAGCAATGATGCAGAAAATTCAGCTTTGCATCACAAGCATACATAACATTGGAAAATGTGCCTCATATGGGTTATTAAAAGTTTATATTTTGGGTTGAGATGCATGCAAGCTTAAAAAACACTTTAATTTTCTTATAATACAGTATGCCTTTATTTTACCTTATTTGTTCATTGACTCCCAAATGATTTGTTCAACGATTAATTGGTGAATGATTGGTCAATTTCATTTAAAGCAGTGTTTGTGAACTTTGAACCCTCCAAAAGCGGCACCTAGTGACAAAGAATGAATTTACAATTTAATTCAGACCAACTCGAAAAAATCAACAAGTGGGTGGGTAACATGCTAATGTTTCATGTCGATATCAACATGAAACGGCTTGAGATTCATTTTAAGTGATGTTTATAAACAAATTTCGGAGCATGCATGAATAATTAGCCACGGCTGACTCCGCATTTCCTCAATCAGCTCGTTACGATCCAACCAATCAAGTCTAAATTTGCCTTCTGTATCTCGTTTATGCTTTTCTCCACCTCCTCTACTCTGCCTTCATTCCGCTCTTTTTTTCCGCCGGGTCTGAGCCGGACGCCGAGCTCTGCCCTCGCTGGGGTTCAATCTATTAGGGCTCGTGAAAAACGACTCGTTTCAATGACCCAGAGTCGACTCTTTCTTTTGAGTGACAGTAACTTTTATACACAGTGCACTTTCAGATTTAAAACTTTGCAGGATGTTTTCAGCAGAAGTGTATGTTTGCATAGTATGTCAGCTTTCAAAAGAGTCATCATTATATTAACACATTTTTTAACCCCATTTTTTGTCCATTATATACTGTATGTCTTTTATTGAAAGTAAATGTAATATTTGAGATGGATCCAAAATCAAGACACGATCCGTTTGCCTTTGACATGAAGCGCTCATTCGGAGAAGGTAAAGCTGAGCTTGTCTGTCATCCGTCTTTTGCGTTCACAAAGAAAGTTGAAGGTTTCTCTCAGAAAATCAGTTCAGCAGATGTCAGTGGAAGAATGAATAAAAACCAAATCACTGAATTGTGGGACAACGGTGTGTAAACACTTTCCAGGCTGGGCTGCCATTTGCTCTCATAAATTCCATCGCAGATCCTGCCCGGGGCGCTGCCTTGAACATATAGAGCCATAGAAAGCGGCCCTCTGCGCTGTTAGCATCATAAAGAAACTATAAGGTTGGTTGGGTTTCAATAGTGCTTATTTGAATTGCAATAACATGCATTGTGTGAGATTTTGATGTAAACATGGTTTCGATGAATGGCCGGGTGCTCACTGAAAGATGGCTTTTATCTGAAGAGAGGGGTGCTGCTGAAAAGAGACAGATTGACTGAAGCTTGTTCTGCTCAGAGAGGTTGACTCAAACTTGTTTGAAGTAAGTGGGACCATGTGAATTTAGGGCTCTTTTGAGGGCCAGTGAAGATAGAAAACCGCTGGTCCTGTTGAAGGATCTCAGTTTGTAAGAAACAAAAAGAGAGTGAGATCAATGCTTATGAACCAGGAGTCCTCACAAAAACAACCATTTATGTTGGTGGTGGTGGTGTTGCATGTTAGGTCAGATTAGACGGGTGTTAATTAGCAGTGTATGAATTCATCGGTGGATTTTGCAATAAATAACTTTAACATAAAATAAGCATTTATTTTAATAAAATTAAAAGGCATTTTATCGTATTTTAACATTCTGTTTAATTTATTGAATTTTATTCATAGTTGTAATTTCTAAGTGTATTTGGTCAAAACCAATCGTGACTGCAATTTCACTGTCACACAATAGTGTATAAACGTAACAAAGCACTATTAAGAAGGTGAACCAGCAACACATTAACTGGAGAGCTTGAACTTAAATTAAAACCATGCGTTTTTGTCGTGATGAAGGTGTGTGCAGAAACATGTCAGTTTAAATTAAGTCTGAGTTACTCAGTTAACAAATGTTTGCTGGTTGCTTGGAGAAATCACCATACAAATGAGTTACATATAATTGTTGAGGTATATTGAGTTGGGAGCTGGAGATATACAGCTAAACTAAGGTATCACTCAGTCAATATTGATGGAGTGAAAAAAGCCAAGTCTTTGAGTCACATATTATACGATGTCGTACTTTTCTGTAAAGCTTTTCCACATCAGATGAGTCACTTTAGTCCGTTCCAGATGAGACTTGCTCAGACACGTGGCTTTAACACAACCGAGGAGCTTCTGATCACACATTTCCATAGGCAAAATCCCTTCTCAGATGTTACAGTGGAGATGACAAACACAAATAAAACACACACTAACCCTGAGAGTACAGGCCACTGGGGAGCTCTGGACGCCCATAACAGGATTTCCCTGTTAATGCACTAAACACCCTGCTGAAAAACAGCTCCAGCTGTTGTAATATTTTCCTTTTAATGAAGCGCTTTGGTCAGCTGTGCCGCTGCGTGTGGAATTCTGCTGCAGCAGATTGATTTGAAACAGAGGAATTACACAATATTAGAGAACATGAAATGATTGGGTTAGTCCACAAATTACAGGATGACAATCTGATGTCATCAAAACACTATATGCAACCATCATAACACCATGACATCATTATGCAACCTAAACCCCTATAATAATGAAAGGTGATAATATGAAGGTAATTATTAGTGAATGTATAAAGTCAGTTCCCCTCGAGTGCACACAGGTGTTCTAATCACAGGTTTAGGTCACTACAAAAAATATGTTAGTATAGAAAATCAGAAAACAAACAAATATTTCATCTTCACTACTGTTTAAAAGTTTAGCATCATTAAAAAAAAAGTATTATTTATTTATTTAGTAGTTTTTTAGTTTGACCGTGAATACAATAAAACAGTAATATTGTGAAATAAAATTTTAAATATATATATATATATATATATATATAAAATCATTACAGTGATATAAAAGCTGAATTTTAAGCATCATAACAATGCAAAAACAAACAAATGAAAAACATTACTGATTCTAAAAATAAATAAAGAAAAAAGAAAAAAATTATGTGTGTATATATATATATATATATATATATATAAATTATTATATTTATTCTGGATTTATTTATTATAATTTTATGTAATTTTACTGTCAACATATTATAACAGCAACAACAACAATAATAATGCACACATTTTTTAATGCAATATTTTTAATTTTAATTAATAATAATTAATTTTAAATAATTATTATATTTATTCTGGATTTATTTATTATAATTTTATGTTATTTTACTGTCAACATATTATAACAGCAACAACAACAACAATACACATATTTTTTTAATGCAATATTTTTTTATTTATTTAATTTCTATATAGAATGTATTTAAAGGGTAATTTATTGCTGTGATGCAAACTGAATTTTCAGCAACATACTGTAACTCCAGTCTTCTCAGTGTCACATTATCAAACAGAATTTACTGATCAAAAAATGTAATTGTATCCGAAGTGCCCAAGTACTTTCTTGGACCACTGCGTGTGTGTGAATGCGTATGTGTGTGTGTGTGTGTGTGTGTGTAGGTGATAAGCTGCGTCCGTCTGCATTTGTTGACACAGGTGGCATGTGTTTATTTATTTGAGAATGCAGAGACCACTGTGAATCAAGAAATATGGATGCACCGCAGACTTAGTTTGCTTTTCTCTCTGTCATGTTCAAGGTGTTGTTTTGGAAGTTTCTGTTGGTAAAATAAGAACTACATCAATATAAATGCTGATTTCTGATCACTAATTGTTTTGTTCTCTCTCTCTGCAGAAGGAGTGCTCAAACTTCATAAAGGTTCTGCAGCCGTTTAATCAGACGCACTTGTATGTGTGTGGAACGGGAGCCTTTCATCCCGTCTGTTCTTATGTGGAAGTGGGCAAACGCCCGGAGGTAAATCCATCACACTTCAGTTATTCTTTCACAGTTTATTGTTGCTTCTGTTCTTATCACATTTTCTGTAAAGCTTTTTCACTTTTGCTTATTCAGAAGTTTTGGTTATTGAGACCTAAAAATTATGCTAAAAATGTTTGAATCACAGAAAACTGAAAATTTAATAAAGGTTCCATTGTGGATTCATTTGTTCTCATTTCTATCTAGGACAACATCTTTCGGCTAGGGTCGTCAAGCTTTGAGAATGGCCGTGGAAAGAGTCCCTATGACCCCAAACTGCTGACTGCTTCCATGTTGATCGGTAAGTGATGCAGAACTGATTTTCTGGTTAATATTTAACTTCATTGTACTCTTATTAGTCAAAATTTCATTTTAAGGGTCTTAAAAGTCAACGTTTAATTTTAATGGTCTTAAAAAAGTTGATTAGATTTGATTAGATTCAACTTTTTTGTCCTAGATATAAAGTACCATAATACAGATTAAATGCACAGAAAAGACAAATCTATCAAAGTTTAAAGTTTATAATGTGGGGAAAAGTAAAATAATTTCATTTTATTTTTTGTTATGTTTTCAACATTTGTTTATAATAATATATTATTAATTAATTTATAATATTAATAATAATATATACATTATTTTATTTTAGTATTTTTTCTATTTATTTATAAATGTAGTGTGTAGTTTGTATAGTGGGGTCCAAATATAAGACAACAAAGGATTCAGAATCTAATTAGAATGTAATTTTAAATATAGTATCCAATAAAAATAAATACAAATTTGATGTATCAAATACTATTTCATTGCTGTTTTCAATTCAACTTTTGACTCAAATGCTGATAATATAATTATGGTGTATATGTTTGTTTTCTCAATAGCAGTTGTTATGCTTCACAGACCTTTATTTGTCACTCTACTAAATTAAATAAACTATAAACAGAACACAAAGAAGATTTGGTTAGTTAGAAAAAAATAACACAGGTCTGTGTTTGTGTGTTTGGTGTGTAGCAGTGTGTTTTGCTCTGGTTCATGTGTTCTGAATGGAAACTCAACACCCTTGAGTAAAACACCCTCTTTGAGGATGACCAGTGCAAACTGTTCTTCTGCTTTTGTGCTTTACCTGCGGAGCGTTCTACTGTTAAATCTCTCATCTCAGATTAAAGGTCACTCATGACACACACATACACACAGTCCTGTTCTCTCACACCATTCTTGAGCGTGAAATTGCCTGCGAGTGTTGACTGTCACACCTCTTTGAGTCTTCACCTGAGCCGTTATTAAAGTTTACTAAACCCAGACTGAACTAGTTCCTTCTGTCTCCTGACATTTTATTCTTGCCATTTACATTGAACTCACATCAACTATCCTAAATATTGGTTTTAATTATTGTTTTTTTTTTATTTTATTTTATTTTTTATAATTAAGCACAATAAAACATAGACAAACAGCAACATAACATAGACTGAGACCAGTCACAAATATATATACACACTTACACAAATGAAACACAAAGTGGGAGAAGACAAAAATAAGACCAAGAAAAGTACACAACAAAAAAAACAAAAAACTGTGAGTGTATGGGTTGTATACATGTGTACAGAGATAAATTAGATTCATGAGTTGTAATAATGACCATTGTTATTATCATCGTTAATTCGATTTCAATGTTATTTAGTGAGAGGACTTAGCTATAGATATAGATATAGATATAACTGTACTAAATACTGAACAGGAGGTAATACAATATACCATATACCATAGTAGTGATATTATAATACAATGATAAACAGCAAAAGAAGCAGTAGATGTTAATCTTAGAAAAATAGGACAGGTCCAAGATCCAATAATGGCTATGACAGATGATTTTCTACCTTTAACGTACAGTAACAGAACAAATAACCAGTGGAAACCCTAGTAAAAATGTAATAATATAATGAAACCAGTAGTGAACACACAGAAGAAAGCAGTGGGAGCATCGATGATTGTAATAGTTATAATAGTATGAAATAAGAAATAGAGAATTGGTGGGATTATTTATTGCTAGTTATAGCCAATGATATTTCCCATCCCCTTAGGTCCTGCAGCCGCCACATCCCTGTCGGCGAGCGCATCCATCACACCCATCGGCACAGACCCCAACAACATCCCCGCTCCACCCTGTCCCTCCACTTTGTTTCTCACCCTGCTAATGACTTGACTCCACTTCTATACCATTAATTATTGTTTTTGATCATCAGATGGGGAACTTTATGCTGGGACATCAGCTGACTTCATGGGCCGTGACTTTGCCATTTTCCGAACGCTAGGCAAGCACCATCCAATCAGAACGGAGCAGCACGACTCCAGATGGCTCAATGGTAAGACACAAACACATATTTACACACGGCTTTGTATATATTTTAATGAATGCAAACAAATAAATATACTATCTACACAGACACTACCAATGAAACGTGTCTAATATTTTCTACGTTTGCTGTGTCTACCAATTATTTGAAAAATAGTTAAAACAGTCATTTGTGCACCTTACAGTTTACCAGCTTTTTAAAACTATATTTTAAATGTAATTTTTTCCTGTAAAGCATAAAAAGAATGTTTAGCAGCCATTACTTCAGCCTTCAGTGTCACATGATCCTTCATTCGAAAATGCTGATTTGCTGCCTTGTTGCCATGTTGAAAACTGTTGTACTGCTTAATATTTTAAGAATATATTTTTTTTTTTACAAGATTCTTCTATGAATAGAAAGTTCCAAAGAACAATATTTGTCAGAATATAACTATGGCAACAACATGACTTTTTATTTCACAACATACAGTAATCTTACTTCTTATTTCCAACTTCTTATTCTCAAATTTAATCATTTAATTTAAATTAAACATTTTAATTCTGAAACAGGCAGTTATATGTGTGTGAGAGAAACAAAGAACTCCTTAACCAGAATAACTGGATTTTTAATCCCTTTCAGAAACTTAAAAGTTATCAAATGTCATTACCTCATTTCGTGCTAGCATGTGTGTCAGTAGACATCTGAAAGAATTAGAATTATATAAACACCAAAAAGCGTCCCTTCCTCATACTTCCTTTTTTTGTTTTTAACTTTTGTTAACCAAAGTAACAATTAAAGATTAAATGAATGCCTTTGGCTCCAGTGAACAGGTTTTGCGTCATAGGAGTGTGTGCATGCCCATGTGTGTGTGTGTGTGGATGTGGTAAGGTGACTGTTTAGGTCAATGTAAGCTGGTGCCACAAAAAATGTCATGTAAGATGTTTGTGATGTGGCTCTGAATACAGCAATAACTCTGAATAACCATGAAAAACAAGCTGTGAAGAGCTGGGGCCAATAGCACCATAAATAGAGCCTATGCATACTTAACAAGTCACACACACACATGTAAATTTGAGTGTCAGACCCATTCAACTATAGGAACAATGATGCTTAAAATGAAATCTAAAACTGTCAGTACTCTTGCTGTTAAAGTTAGTTGGTACACAGTTTTTGTTGTATTATGTATTTTTATTCTTTTGTGTTAATGTTTTGTTTGTTTTCCTTCCAGATCCTAGATTTATCAGCGTGCATCTCATCCCAGAGAGTGACAACCCTGAAGACGACAAGATCTATTTGTTCTTCAGAGAGAACGCCATCGATGGAGAGCAAATCAGCAAAGCCACACACGCCAGAATCGGACAGCTGTGCAAGGTACAGATACTCTTCACACACACAATGCGTACACCAAAGGGCCACACATACATGACACCACAGCCTGATCCACACACACACTTAAGCTCACTCCACACACACACTTAAGCTCATTTTATAGCTCAGAAAACCAGTTTTATCAGTTATATTTCAGCTTTGCCCCAGATACAAACTAGGTTCATTAAGAAAATGTGCCTCTGCCTATATTTTTGCAAAACTCCAATCTCAACACTTTTGCTATTTGAAAAGTAATGAATTAGGAAGTTTGCATCACATTAACAGCTCCATGTGTGTGGCGTTCTGATGTAGTAAAATTGCTTGGTAGCACACCTGGTACAGTATTGCACTTGCACTGCAAAGCACTTGGTTATGAATTTTGTGAAACACGTACCATGCCAATAGTGATAGAAGACTTTTTCCTAAAGGTTGCTTTAGCAAATGTGATTAACACTATCGATAAAACCAAACAAGCCACACACTGGACAAAAACCTGCATGAAACTACATACTATAATTTAGCAAAAATGCTGCTACAAGCATAATTTCCCAATATTTTTCCAATCTGACAGTACCGTATTGAAATCTGGGATTTTGTTGATATCTTGGTGAATTTAAGCACAGTTTAGAAGAAACAGGAGACAGTTTCCATTTAACGTTGTAGTCTAGAATAGACGATTGAGATATTAAAGCTGTGGTCCGTAACTTTTGGAGCGGTTAATAGACAGAACTGCTTGCGAAAGAACATTGTAGCTGGAACTATCTCTGTTTATGTCTATGACAAATCAATATGCAAGTACCAGGCTTCTTTGCAGCAGTACCTACCAGAACCAGTCTAAATATTCTGAATATAAACACTTATTATAAGTGTGTCGTAGTGATTCAGGAAAAGCCAAAAACACGATTTGGAGTACTTGCTCATTATATAAATTTAGTAAATATTGAACATTAAAAAGGTACGGACTGCAGCTTTAACTAGATCCCAGTAGTAGTTTCTCTGCACACAAACACCTCATGGTGGAGATACAGGTAGGTGGATGGCTCGGACAGATGCATTTGGCTTCACCTCTGTTTTGTGGCCTTGCTCTCACCCCCCACCGTGAAACTTTATAGATGCCTAAAATGTCACAGGAGCCATCAGCCGAGGGAACAAAGACTGCTCTGTGGAGAAAATGTGAGACTTTGGCAGACTTGCTCAGCTCAAGTGCGAGTCTACAGCTTGAAGTGGTAGAAAGGTGTTCTCAATTACAGCTCGCTTGGTATTCCGGTATGACTGGAATCCTACCTTCACCGATGCAGACAATTGTCTCATTATGCAGAGTGTATGTTTAGTTTACGCAACACATTTTCCAGCCCTGCTAATTAGAGCTGATCAATCCACAGTAAATTTCTCATGTGTGCTGACTGCCAGTCTTTTACTCAAAACAAGATTGTAGACTTGTGTGTGTATATACACGCACACATACCCCTTTACAATAAATAAATCATCAATAATCATTCTAATAATAAATAAAGATGATGTAATTTCTACTCCAGATTACTCCATATTGTTTTTGGGATTTTTATGTTGTAGTGCATCTAATTTTAAAGGAGTCATAAATTAAGAAATCTATTTTCCTTGAGCTTTTGACATATTAACTGTTGACATGTTTCAGAACTCAAAAACTTCCTTGTTAGTCTAAAAACACCTTTTATTGAAACCAAACTGCCAAAACAACTCATTTTGATTTCTTACATAATGGAAATTTGTATTTTAGCGAAAGGCTGGATGTTTATTTTTTCATGTTAATTACTATTACTAAAATAGCCCTTTATTTGTAAAAAGTTTTTTTTTTTTTTTTTTAATATAAAAACCTTTACATTGTAAAGTAAAGCGTTCTTTATGATCAACTTAATCACATTTCAATAGGAATGAAAATTTGGTTTGTGCTGTGGAAACGAATAACCCCTTAAATTGAATTTGAATTGGATGTGTCCCCCAAAAAATACAGAATTTTAGTTAAAATAAGCTTGACAGATATATTCAGCAAAATACAAAAAGGCAGTATTCTGGGAAGATGTTCATCCACACCAGTCCATAAATATTTAAACTTTTCCCTTTTTAAGCTTTTAAAATTCAGATGTCACTTTAAAATACTTATTTTTAAAATCCAATTTTATTTGAACTTTCCTAGTTTAAACTTCCTTAAATTCAAATTTGAATTGAAATTTGAGTTCCTGTTTTATACCTCAGTTCGAATGGAATTAAAGGGATTCTCTGTTCACACTGCCCTTTTTCAGAAAAAAAAAAAAATTAATTAAAAAATCGGTGCTAATAATATTCATTTACATTTCAGTATGTCTGAAATAAACATTAGGTAAAATGATACAAGTACGTTTTTGTCCCTGACAGAACGATTTTGGAGGCCACAGGAGTTTGGTGAATAAATGGACTACTTTCCTGAAGGCCCGTTTAATCTGCTCTGTTCCTGGCCTGAACGGCATCGACACACACTTTGATGAACTGCGTAAGTGACCTATGCTATGACAACACCTTCATATTTAGCTGTACGTCTCTATTCTGGTAACCGACATAATAGGTTGAAAAAAATTTTGTTCATTTTTAGAGGATGTTTTTCTCATGAGCTCCAAGGATCCCAAAAACCCTATTATCTATGCTGTATTTACAACATCCAGGTATTGAAACAACCAATTTACACCAAATTCCCTTTTCCCACTCAGCCTGAATGCTTATTCTGTCTTTTTGTATTCAGGCCTTGATAATTGTGTCTTAATTCCCTGAAGGCGAAGCAGTCAAAAAACTCATAATTGCTGTTTCTTGGGTTTACAGTAACATCTTTAAGGGCTCAGCAGTGTGTATGTACAGTATGGCGGATATCAGGAGGGTGTTTCTGGGCCCCTATGCCCACCGAGATGGACCCAATTACCAATGGGTACCATTTTTGGGTAGAGTGCCGTATCCAAGACCTGGCACGGTAAGACGGCCAGTGCTGATGTACATTTGACTTTTCAAATGAAAGCGACTTGTCTGCTTGGATTTCAACACATGTTCTTCTGGATGTTGACAGTGCCCCAGCAAAACGTTTGATGGTTTTGAATCAACAAAGGACTTTCCTGATGACGTTATCACATTTGCCAGAAGCCATCCGGCCATGTACAACCCAGTGTTCCCCATCAACAACCGTCCAATCATAATCAAAACCGATGTTGACTATCAGTTCACACAGATAGTGGTGGACAGGGTGGAGGCAGAGGATGGACAGTATGACGTCATGTTTATTGGCACTGGTGAGTGGAATAAAGTGTTTAAATAATTTGATTTCTGTGATTTTTTTTAATTAAAGCGCCACTATTACTGGTTATGAAAGATTCATATTTTGGTTTTGGCAGTCCCCAACAACATGCTGACATGCATACGAGGTCAAAAAACTCTTTCATTGCCTTATAATATGCATTTACTATTATTTTACCGCTCCAAAAGCAGCACCTAGTGACAAACTAAATTCAATGATTCAGAGAAGACTCTTTCTTTTGAGAGACAATAACTTTGTACACGGTGCACTTTCATATTTATAAACTTGCAGGATGTTTTCATTCACTTAGAGCTGTCACACACTGCATGACAGGTCATTTTAAAAAATCCATAATAGGGGCACTTTAAACCATATACTGTATGTAAAAATCATGTTAATTGTGTTATTTTTCTACCTAGACATGGGCACTGTTCTTAAGGTGGTTTCTATACCCAGAGGAACATGGCATGATCTTGAAGAAGTCCTGTTGGAAGAGATGACTGTGTTCAGAGTGGGTTTAAAGAGTTTATTCTACGGATTTATATATAATTGGATATTATTTCTATACTACTTCTTTACATTGTACACTGTTTCATACTAATATAGGTAATATATAGTTATTTTAAAGCATTATATAAATACAAAGCATTAAAAACACTTACTGTTTTGCAGGAACCAACAGCTATTACCGCTATGGAACTCTCCACAAAGCAGGTTGGTGTTATTAGAACTGCAAACAACTCTTAATGCAATAAAAGGTGGCAGTACTGAACATAATTCCATAAAGCAAGTCTGAGTATCATAATTGGTTTGTTGAAGTGCAGGGAAAAGAGTGAATTTAAAAGAGCAAAATAGGCCTAATATTTTATAGATCGCAAGTGAACAGAAACTATCATATCATGTAAGGTTTTTAAAAAAAGATTGAACTGGCCAGCCAAGTTATGGCATTTTGTGGGGAAATTGTCACGCCGCACTACATTTTGTTGACAGAGGTGATATAGACCAGCCAGATTTATCATGTACCAAAAAACCTAGCACAGTTCTCACACTCAGGCTGGGTTACACACACACGTTGCTTGGCCTCAAGCTACATTACGCAGAGCAGGGGCTGCTGTCACAGTCACTCACACAACACGGCAACATGAGGTACTGCCATTAGAGGCCACACATACACACACACTGTCACACACACCAGCTGGTTTTACACTCAGGACTGCAGCGTGAGCTCTCCTTTAGATGGTGTGAATAATCAAGCAGACACTGAGAGGTTATCTAAAGGGATATATAATTAAACAGCTGCGTACAAGCCCCAGGAAAGGTCCCGTATTCTCAGTGAAACAGCCGTTAGCTCAGCGATCCCACCGGCACAGACCATCAAAACTTTGCTATCATTGTTTTAAGGAAGTCTCATTCTCTCTCTTTGCAGCAACAGCTCTATCTTGGATCCACCATTGGGGTTTCTCAGATGCCGCTGCATCGCTGTGACGTGTACGGGAAGGCCTGCGCTGAGTGCTGTCTAGCACGTGATCCATACTGCGCCTGGGACGGCTCACAGTGTTCCCGATACTTTCCAACTGCTAAGAGGTACGATGAGGAACGCAGAAATGTTGACCTAAGATGCTCCATGAACTTTGGCTTCTGGCCCTTTGTGTAATTTTTGTTCATTTTTTACAATTTTATTAACTTTACTTAACTTTTATTTTATTTTATTTACTTTATTTTAGCTGCCAAAATGAAAACTGTCACCGTTTGCCTGGTCACATATTATTACAAACCTGTATGATTTTCAGACAGATGTTTAGTACAATGTTTAACCTGCTGTTTTCTGTTCATAATAAATAGCTATAAGGACTGACAAAAACACAAACAAGTTAAAAAAGAGACATACCAAAATAAATAAATATATGAACTATATTCTAAGACATAAAATACACAAAATATTATTTTATATATATTCATATATATATATATATATATATTATTTTTTATATATATTTTTTTTTTGTAAATACTGACTTTAATTTCTGTCAGCTTTTCTCAGTTGTTGTGTTTTCATTTTAATTTTAGTTTGTGTTTTTGAAATATTTTTATTTAGCTTGTTTTTATTTCTTTTTTTAAATTAATTTACTAATTGTAGTGCTTCATATAAAAGTTCTGAGTTGACCATACAAAATTTATTTTTAAGTTGTTTAAATTTTACACATAAAATGTTACTTATAAAACTTAAAATACATTTATTTTAGTTCAAATTAGTGCTGTCAAATGATTATTCACATCCAAAATAAAAGTTTTGTTTATTGTGTAATATATGTGTGTGTAATATATTTATTGGGCATATATAAAACACACATACAGGATAAATTTTGAAAATATTTATAGTATTTATATGTATATATTTATATTAATATAATTTATCATATATATATATATATATATGTACATAACATATTTTTCTGAAATTAATGTGTGTATTTATATATACATAATAAATATACGCACACATAAATTATGTAAACAAAAATTACTATTTTTAACTGGTTTAGCCAACAATTAGTCTATAATTTAATAAAAAACTCTGCTTGAGTCAGTCCCTGATAATATTCGTTGCATCTCTTGTATTCCTTGGATGAAAGAAAGTCTGATTTGGCAACAACATGAGCTTTAAAAATATTTTCACTTTTGGAGAACTGTCCAAAATCACTTTAGTTTTGAAAGCACTTTTGACAATGCTGTCATTTCATCTTTGAGTTCTTGACCTTATTTGAGGTGTCCATCATAATCTTATTAGATTTCCCAGCTGTCCTTTGTAGCACTTAAGAACTCCGCTATCGTTTTCACTGTTTAAACTCATCTCCTCTGGGCTGTCAAAAGCAAACATACCCCTACTTAATACTTCATCTTCAATTTCCAAAACAAGAACAGGTCAGGTCTCACATTTACAGTCAGTGTTATGTTCCAGTAGCAAGTAATATGTTTGTGGACGAGGTTCTCAGAGAGGTTCTTTGTGTGCTACTGCTGCTGAAAAGGCCTCACATATTGCCAGCATTATTGAGTTGCCTTAAAGGTACATTCAGGACAAGATGTTTCAGGACATATGTTGCATGATAAGTTTTTTCATAAAGGTTGGAGACTAAACAGCCTAGAGCTGAAACAGGTTTTATTTCACACACACGTATGATCATGTGGAGCTGTGTTTGATTTACTTTGAGCATAATAAAGTGAGAGCTTTTCTGCGAGACAGATGTGTGTAGGGGTGGATATGTGAGTTTCAGTGCGCTCACACTCACCTGCCCTTTGTAATAATCTGTGATGTGTGTTGTACGTTCACAGGAGAACTAGGCGTCAGGATATAAGGAACGGAGACCCTCTGACTCAGTGTTCAGATCTACAGCATCACGGTAATACATGGCAGATCTCAGTGCATTCACAAAACATGTTTACTATGTGCAGAAACACACTTTTTTATAGTGCGTTAGTGATTATTATACAGTCCAGCAGGTCTTTACTTTATGTCTAGGCTGATATATACTATTATTCAAATGTTTGGACATAAAAAAGAAAAAATAATAATAATACTATTCAGCAAGGATTTATTAAATGTATCAAAATTGACAGTAAAGACATATATAAAGAAATTTTTATTTAAAATTATTTATTTAAAAATATCTTTTTATATAATTTTAAATTCAATTTTATATTATTTATTTATGTATATAACTTTGTATTAATCAAAGATTCCTCAGGGGGAAAAGATCGTGGTTTACCGAATCCACAAAAATATGAATTAAAATATTAAATAATGTTTCAACACCAAATCAGCATTTTACAGCCTAAAGTAATGTTCTCTGAAAATGTTGCTTTGCCATCACAGGAATAAAATACATTTTAAATATATATTGCAATAGAAAAAAAAAATATTTTGTAATAATATTTCTGTTTTTGTTGTATTTTTAATGAATTAAATACAGCCTTGGTGAGCATAAGAGACCTATTAAAAAAAATAATAATAAAATAAAATTTATATATATATATATAAATCCCAAACTTTTTGTTCTAGAGTCAACTATAACACAATTTACCTGATTTAGTATCTTGCTTAAACAGCTTACAGTGTTGATGGCTAATGTCTCGTTACTTGTGGGGTTTGAACCAAAACCATTCTGGTTGCCAGCCGTGCATAACACCTTTCCAATATAATGTTTTGGTTCGGGGACAGTGTTTCAATCAAAAATCTTATGTGGCACTAAAAATCTATTCTTTTGGTTCAAGACTATGAATGATAGTGGTTCAACATGCAGATCTTACTACTTGACTTTACGTTAACCATGATAACATACCAGCAAGAAAGCAGTTAGAGTTCCACACTTCCCTCAACGTCTCTTCATAAAATAAAATTCAGGATGTGCGGGGAAACAAAATTTTTAAACCAGAGGTAATTGCAGCTGTTCAGGATTGCATACATGCCGTACAAGCCAGGTTAGTGTTTAATTAAAGCTTCTGAAATGAAAAACAGCCTAAAAAGGTTATGTTAATGACATATTTAACTGCTGAGAAACTGTTTCACAGCTGCTACAAAAATACAGGCTCCAGAACATGCATTTACACACATTCATGTCTATTCAGATATACTGTGCGCTACTGTTCAAAAGTTTAGGTTCTTTAAGATGTTTTTAAAGTCATGCTCCTTCAGTAATATTGCATAGCTATTTTCTATTTGATTTTATTTAAACATTTAATTTATTCCTGTGATACAGGAATTTTCAGCATCACAACTCCAGTCATCAGTGTCACATGATCCTTAAAAAATAATTCTTACATGCTGATTTGGTGCTTTTCTTATTATCAGTGTTAAAAAGTGTCCTTCCTGGCCACAAACCGTAGTGTACGTCGTGCGATTAGATTCACAAGAGACCACACACAGCTTTCCTGTGTCGGACACACCTCATTACAGTGGCACCGCTAACCCACAGCACTGCGCTCTGACATTTCATAGTATAGACTTAAAAGGATGGCAGTGGAAAATGAAAGACTGAGGAAGAGATGCCGCTTAACACAACAAGCGATGTCTTTTTTTGGTCTCTCTTGGCCTTGGATCCCTATAGACCTGAAACATGCTGAGAGACACAGCTGTGATATAAGCATGCTGGGTGTGACTTCACTAGTGCATATGGTCTGAACTATCAATTTGTATTCTCACTGCAGGATGCCCTTTCTTTCTCTCTGTCTCAGGATTAAGATTTCTCACTTCTTTCTCTATTGTTTCTCTGTCTGTTTGAGCAGATGAGGCAGACGGAGAGAAGGGTCTGCTGGATAAGACTGTGTACGGGGTTGAAAACAGCAGCTCTTTTCTGGAGTGCAGTCCTAAATCCCAGCGTGCCCTTATTTATTGGCAGTTTCAGAGACATGGAGAGGACCACAAACAAGAGGTATGCTCTGTTATGTAACAGTTACAGTTACACCATGACTTATTAACGTAACAGTTTGAAGGAGTAGTTCTTTTTTAGAACAGAAATTCACAGATCATGTCTTTCTTTATTCAGTTGTAAAGAAATGGTTTTTGAGGAAAACATTTCAGGATTTCTTTCCAAATAATAGACTTCTATGGTGCCCACATACAAAATGCAGTTTAAATGCAGCTTCACAGGGCTCTAAACGATCCCAGGCCAGAAAGAAGGGTCTTATCCATTGATTATTTTCTAATAATAATAATAATAATAATAATTACAGTTTATATACTTTTTAACTCCTCTTGTCCAGCTCTGACTGTTTTTTCCAGTTCATGACAGTTAGGGTTTGTTGCAAAACTCCCTACCCTTTTTCACCTCAAACTTCAAAATCGTCCTAAATTATCCTACATCACAATTTACAGTTTTTTTGTAAAGCCCGTTTGATCATCTTAGAATGTTCACTTTGTAAACACCGTGTCTGTACTTCTGCAGACATTTAGCACGATTTTGAAGTTGGCGGAGAAAATGAGATGGGAATTTTTAGACCTACCCTAACTGTCATGAACCAAAACAGAGCTCATGCAGAGCTTGAAAAGAAGTTAAAACGTATATATATATTGTTACATTTGTTTTGTAAAATGGGGCTCCATAGAAGTCCATCATATGGAGAGAAATCCATAATAAATCCATAATTTCTGTACGACTGAAGAAAAAAAGACATGAACCACTTGGATGACAAGGGGGTGAGAGAATATCAGGTCAGCTTTCAATCAGTCTCACTGCAAATTCCTCAAAAATGTAATTGATTTATCCTGATATCATAAAAAACATTCACAATTTTGTCATGAAAGATTTAAATTTGTTATCTGGTATGGATGACGTTACAAAAGTTAAAAGACTAATAAACATGTCTACATGTTTTGTTCAGATAAAGTCAGATGAGCGGGTGTTGGGCACAGAACAGGGTCTATTGATCCGAACCCTCTATCAGAAGGACTCGGGTGTGTATTACTGCCACGCTGTTGAACACGGCTTCATCCAGACCCTCCTCCGCCTCACGCTCAACGTCATTCCCGGCGAAAACCTGGATGACCTCCTGCACCGAGACCCGCCCGACAGCAACGACCCAGCCAACGGCAAGATGTGGTACCGCGACTTCCTGTCCCTTATCAACCCGCCCAGCCCGAACAGCGTCGACCAGCTCTGTGAGCAGGTTTGGAAAAGAGAACGCAAACAGCGTAGACAGAAAGCCAATCTGCTGCACGCCAGCCAATCACACTCCAGCCAGCTCATCCACTCCAGCCAATCACACCCCAGTAAGTGGAAGCTGCTTCAAGAAAACAAGAAAGGACGCAATCGCAGGACCCACGAGATGCAACGGGCGCCCCGCAGCGTGTGACATAGACTCTAAATAAAAAAGGATAAGAAAATCCAACAGACTTATGCTGAGACTGGACACAGGAAGAGCGGAATTCCACTTCCTGTAGTAAGTGTGTGAGAGATTTTGTGCACATCTTCATTCACACGTGTTGAGACTTGAACTCTGAGAGGACCTAACGGGACACAAGATGCTAACAGATACTGAAATACCTGTAAATATGACATAAATACAAAAATGTACTGTGAGACAGGTTTCAGTCTGTATAAAAACCTTGTTTCATTTTATGAGGGACAAAACATGGATGCTGAAAGACCACTGTTTAACCTCCATTTAGCTGAAGCACAATCCCAGTGCATTCTGGGTAATGAACTTGTCAGTGATATTATGTGTATAGAGTGTGTTGACCTTAACATATACTGTATATCTTTGTATCAAAACGGTAGGCCTTTCAGTTTATGTAAGTATCCATTAATTAGGAATTGTTCTTTAGAGTTTCTTCTTCTTTTTCTTTCCCCCTATTGCTATCTCCCTCCTTGAGTATACTATTTTTATCTGCTGCAAAAGCTACACCTCAACAAATCCATTAATGGAACTGTGTTGTTCCTCTGAATAAGCTCTTCCTGACGAGAAAAACAACAAAAAATATATTCTGCTATTTTTTTTTTTTTTAAGATTAATATTTAATTTTGTACTGTGCCAGAGTATATCTAAAATATTACATAATAGATTTATTTTATTATTAGTTGTCTTCATTATAAACCACTGCGCCATGAGGGTAAACAAGCTCTCTTCACTAACCTTTTCTCTCCAGTTAAGTTATTTGTTGATATGATTTTGGTTTCTGTTTATAAAAGCATTGTGGTCGAGTATATGAAATAAGGTGGCATTTTTTATGGGGTATTGCCGTATGTTCCTTTTTGTCA
>JAUMHR010000075.1:15764946-15782557 GCA_032361145.1 Enteromius fasciolatus | reverse complement strand
ATACTACCCCCATTCATACTATATAGTACCTACTTTTTAACGGTTGGGTAGTACGTTTGGTTTTAAATGTAGTACCTACTTAAGCAGTATGTGATTTCGGACGCAGCTTATGTGTGGGAAACACTGTTTATATGTTCAAATGTTTTGGGTCCGTGCGCTTTTTTAACCTGTCAATCTTATAAGGCAGACAAAAGTAAACAAACAGTTAAAAATGAAACTTAAGGCAATGGATTCTTGAATGTAAGACTGTTTTTACACAGTGTCAAAAGTTCGAACATATTTGGATTCTATTGCAAGATGTTGATTGTGCTCAATGTAAAAAATATCACCTTAAAAGGAATATATTAGACTAGGCTGTTCAGTATGTGGTTGTCTTTGTTACAGAAGAACAAAACATCTCAGAAAAGCTGGTATATGGTGTGGAGAGTAACACTACCCTTCTGGAATGCAGACCACGATCGCTGCAGGCATCTGTGACATGGTACATTCAGCATGGTGTGGAGATGGAGGAGGTACAAACATATGCATCTTCTATATTATATTACCTAACTCTTTTTATTTTTATAATTATAGAAGGAAAAAAATTATCCATAATTTATATTAAATAAATAAATTGTAATATATAACATTAAAATGACATAATACTTTTTCAAATTGTATTATATTTCCATACATACATTTATAGATACATATAAACACATTCACATGCACGTGTGTGTGCAGAGTTTACTTGGATAATATAGAGCTCTTCTCATATGGTCAGGCTCAGAAATGATTTCATTAAAAGCTATGGTCTGAACCCCTGCTGAGAGAGGGCTGTTAAATATAGATTAAAGCTTCATTTTACTATTCTGACCACAGGGAGGCTGGGTGATATAGCCCCTAGTGATTCAGTTCATCTTAAATAGAAAAGAATAATGTCACTCTGACCATCTCTGGGCTCCAAGGCATCTCTCTGCAGAATCATGGTAAATTAGACTTTAAATAATGGCACATGTATCAGTAATATTAGTTAAGCCAAGGATCACTTTTACAGTTGCTTTTACTTGCATTTAGGGATTAGAATAGATTCCCCAAAAGTATTTTATTTTCATATATATAATGCATAATTATACCTTAAATTATGTGGTTATAAATGTTGCAGAAAGTTACTTTTGAAAATTGAAATATTGTGCTATAATTTCGTTACTGAGTAACGAAGTAAGTAACCATTACTTTTGCGTAAATATTTGACTTGCTTATTTGTTTTTGGTAACAAAACACCCAAAGTGAACTGTAAAGTGCACTAAGCATCAGGCTTAAGACGTGTCTCTGTACTTACTCCCAATTCTCCCAACACAGGGACAGGAGACATGTTAGAAAATGCATTCCCTTACCAAAAAGTAGTATACTTCAAGTTCATTTTATTAAGTATACTTAAATAAACTTCAAGTATATTTGTAAGTATAATTTATGTTGTACTGTAAGTATACAAATATGAGTGTTCTAGTAGTATACTTGTAAGTGTACTATTTCAATACTCCTTGGAACTACTTTGGCCCATTTTCTAGTATATAAAAGTATTCTTTTAAGTATACTTAAAGTATAACAGTAGTAAACTTTGAGTACAGTTTACATCAATGTTTGTACTGCAAATATACTAAATGTGAACTTATAGGTATACTGATAGTTTACTTATTAAATACACATAGTATAATTTTAGTACACTTAGTATAGTCTCAGTAAACTACTAGTTTTATACTTAAAGTACACTCTTATGTTTTTTTGTTTTTTTATTAAGTAAAAAAAAGTTGACATCATACTTAAAGTATACTACTATATCCCTATTTAAGTATTCTTTGTATACATTTTGTCATATATATGTCTGAACATACAAAACTTCAAAAGAAAGAACAGTATCTGCTTGTAAACAAACACATTATAGTCTAGTTTTATGTATTCTTTTTTAAACACTCGAAGTTTCATAAAAAAAAAAAAAATGAAGAAATAAACAAACAACATTTGAACAAAAAGCTGAACAAAGGCTCTGAATTGGATTCAGAACGATAATCAAAATGTAGGTGAAGTCGATCAAATCCCAATTTTTAAGATGTTAAAAAGATGTGTACTAGCGCCCACTACCATACAACAATAAAACATGTATAATATATATATATTATATTTATAAAACATATATTATATTTAGACTTTTTATAAAGTATAAATCAAGTATCAAGTATAAGTCTAAGTATACTTAAATTACATAAATATATTTTTCTTAATGGTTACTTTACTAGTTACCAAGGTTATAATATTTTGGATTTTTCATTAGTTTTACTGATATATTTAATGGTTTCTGTTGTCAGACAAACGGAATGACGATTAAATAGTGACTGAAATGCACCCCATTATAAGACCTTCTAAACTAGCTCTATTTCACAAGATGTTCATCTGGATTAATCTTGATTTATAATTAAGCCGTTGTCTGATGAAGTCAAATACACATAAGATAGACAGTGGCTATGCTGTGATTTTGACTATATTTGCATGTAAAATGGAGTTCGAAGCAACATAATATCTATTTGGGGGGAAATTTGAATCAGAGAACCGGCTTTACTGACGAGATGCGCATAATATATCGTGAGCCCTAGGACTCATAATCAAAGAAATCCCAAATAGGACTCTGCCGCAGCCATCACTCTAGCCTGCGGCATCACGGACAAACTGTGGACACGTGACGTCACAGATTACGTGGTGCCTTTCGGGTCAAACATTTGTCTTAAAACTGGCAGCGTGAAGTAAATAGATTTGAATTCAACCCAAAAGGTTTATTACAAAGACGAAAACGAAGAACGTTTTTGCTATAATGTTAGTTAGTTTTGTATACACACAAAACAGTTTCAGTTAGTTTTAGTTGGGTTTTTTTCAACTCTCGTTTTTATTTTCATTTCAGTTAACGAAAATGCTTTTTTAATTCTAGTTTTACTTTTTTCGTTCGTTTTCGTTAATAATAATAACCTTGCTAGTTTCTTGACAAAAAAAAAGGATTATGCAACTAATACTTGGACTCGTTTGACTTGGACCAAACTAGAATCCAGCCAGAACAGCCAGTACACAAATTTGATAGTGTCCTTTGCATGCTGTTTCTCTCCTTCAGGTGAAAGGTGATGATCGTGTGATTCAAACCCCCCATGGCCTGTTGCTCCTTAAAATAGCGAAGGGAGACGCAGGGGTCTACGTGTGCCAGTCCACAGAGCATGGCTTCGTCCAGACCGTGGTGCGTGTCATTTTGGAAGTGTTGGATGAGGGGAAAGTGGAGGGTTTGTTACATAAAGGAGAGGAAGATGAAGGCGATTCTCCTCACAGATCTCCGCCCTGCACCTTCCCCAGCCTGCCCTCTGCTCCATCCTCCTCAAAGCTCTGGTACAAGGATTTCATGCAGCTGATTGGCTACAGCAACTTCCAGCGGGTAGAGCAGTACTGTGAGAAGGTGTGGTGCGTGTCTGACAGGAAGAGGAAGAAACTCAAAGGAATGGCACCCAAATGGCGGTACCCACCCGGGACAGAGCAGAGGGCGAGAGCACGGGCACCTCGACACACACAGGGACAGTAAAGACTGGCAGAGCATCCCAACTCATGCTCAGTGCAGATGATTACATATAGACAGTTTTAGTATTGTTGTTACTTATTATTTAAAAAGAAATGATTGGTAAAGTCATTAAAGCATTACTTTCGAGTTGTGTCATTTGGCCTGAAACCATTGATCTGTAGTCAATAAGCCAGGTATTTAAAGGTAAAAAATACATTTTGAAAAAACATTGAAATTGATAACATTTATTTTAAATTGTAATATTTCACAATATTACAGATTTTTCTGATCTGGTAAATCCAACCTTGATGAGCATTGCATCTTCCTAATGCTATAATTTGAATGGCAATGTATTTCTGTTCAAATTCAGTGTTTATTTTACATTTTTAGTTCAATATGGTATTAAGAGACTTTAACTGTTAGTAATTTGGTCAAGTAATTTTTAAGGAGATTAAAAATAATTAAAATGTAGATATTTGTAGCACTGGAAATAGAACTTTGAGTTGATTATTGAATTATTATTGCATACGTCTTTAAAGTGGCATATATAGCACACCTAAGAAAATATAACGGGTCATTCAGCTATCCAATCGTATGGAAAATATACATACAGCATGCATACCACCAATTGGTGTACCTTCAAAATAGAAAAAAAAGAAGAAAATGTGTAATCGATTTGAATATTTGTACAGGGCTCTTGTGTAACATTTGTGCTGGAAAGAAAACACAAGTTGGAGACATGCAGTGCTACCTGACTGACTGGGCCATTAAAAGACAAGGGGTTCAAAGACCCTCTCAGGAAGTGAAAGGCAACGTTTTCTCTTCGACTGCTCTGAACAATGAAACATGGCGGAGGTCAGTTGTCCTTTTGTCAACGAAGTGAGATTTCCTGTAAAGATTTCACAGAATGACTTTTCCACTGTTGACAGTTCAAGAGTTTCATTCAACTGAAGAAAACATTTCTGCTTCACAGACTCTCCTGACAGAACGTACGCACATACGGAGTATATTTATCTGCATTTTCATGATTTTATAAATTATTCTAGATGGTGTAAGATTTGTAGTGGTTTTAGATGTTTTCATAGTTTTAACATGTCATTTTAAGTTGTGTATATAGATTGACTATAATGCGTTCCTATAAGCATTTAAAAAAAATTCATCTCCCTTAACTTTTAAGATACTATATTAAAACACTTTTTTTTGTTTGTTTGTTTTTTTGATGTAAACTACTAAATTATAATCAAATGATCATGTTATGGCAGTGAGGTCAACTGTTTTGCCCTGTATCATGGTGTGTAAAAATGTTAAACCTTTTGATTGCTATGTGTTGTATAATAAATGCCATAAATCCACACGAGATGAAGGTTTAGCTGGTTAACGTGGCCCTGTTAACCCCTGCTGGTAGATGATGTAACTTCACCATTGACCAGCTGCTGTTGAGATCGATGGGAATGCTAACAGACCTCTCAACTTGTCCTTATTACATGCAGTACTGTTCAGAAGTTTGGGGGTTGGTTTTATTCGATCAAATAAAGCAGTAAAATATTTGTATAATTTAAATTGTTAATTGTTTGTTAAATTTATTGTTTTCTGTTTGAATACAAACACAATACCAAAAAAGTATGTTGATGGCAAAGTTGAATTTTCAGCAATTCAAACCTTCTTTTAGAAATAATTGTAATATAATGGTTTGCTAATCATGAAAAATTTCAAAAACAAATTTGAATTTCAAATTTAAAACAACATCATTTATTTGAAATATAAATCTTTTGTGCCTTTATTAATGCTCACTTTTGACCAGTTAAATAAAATAATTAATTACTTTCCAAATCACACAATCTTACTGACCCCAAACTTCTGAAGTGTATATTGTTTTTATTTGAAATATATCTTATGTATTGCTAAAAGCCAGCTTTGGATTTCAGGGTGAGCATGATGGGAAGAACCATATTGTTTTTGACATGATGGATGGAAGCAGTTTGTATTCATGGTGGTCTGTAACATTCAGAGTCTGGTCCTCCAGTCCTTGCTGTCTGTCTTCAGCCTTGTAACTTTCCACCAGAGCCTTTCTCCTGCTCTTTCTTCTTCTCTCTGCTTATTGCAGATGGGCCTCTTAATTAGCAATATGTACGCCAGTCTGCAATGGAAATAATGTATTTCATTTATGAGCGAGACAGTCGCCCAAGTGTGTCGCTGATAACGCCTCACCATAAACATGCGGCAGACCCCGTGCTGATGATTCATTATAATGGAGATTGCTTCCACAGTCCCTTATTTTTCTCACATTTAAAACATTTCAACATAGCACTGAGTTCAAGAACCTTTTGGATGCGTTTAAATAGTTTCATTGTATTAAAATGACAGTGAATGGTTTGTATCAGTCTGTGCTAAACTATGTAACATTTTCTGTCAAGCCTAGATCCAACGTATTTTCTAGAAATGAAAACAGAAAATGTATCATCCATTTTTAAGTGACGTTTTTGCAAATAAACTAATTTCGAGAGAAGCATGATCGATTAATCACAACTGGCACCGCATTACCTAATCAACCTCCTCATTACTCCTGTCCAGTCAAACCCCCTTCTACCCATTATAAATAGCCCCGTTCTCTTTCCTTCCGTAGCTCGCCTTTTGACACATCCTCGCCTGCCTACCTCCGCGAAGACAAGGATTCCTCAGCCTGCCTTCCAACAACCTGCTAACAGTCAAGCTCAACCCTCAGCCCATCTAAACCTCCATGCCAGCCCGCGGCTTCCTATTCGAGGCCTTGCCCATGCGCTCTTAGATCTCATTCATCACGCTATCCACCAAAGCAATCCAAGCGAAAGAATCCTCACTACTTACCACTCACCGGCCTTCCGCCATTTTCTCCAGCCCCAGAAGCAACAAAAGCCCAGCGTTGCAACGTCTCAAACTAAAGCAGCAAGGTAGCGTGGAATCGGCCATCGACGCCTGATGACGTCACACAGGGGCGTAGCACCAAATTCTGGGCCCTATGCACAAGCAGTGTCAATGGGCCCCCGTAAGCTCGAGGTTCACAACTACCTACCACACCATTTAATACATCAATTAACTGATGCATTTACCCAAAATATTAGCATTTAAATTAGTTAACAACGTTTATTTTGATCTTAAAATTATATTTAAAGGAAAATAAAATTTCACTCCTCAGGGGCCCTCCCCCCACTTGGGGCCCTGGTAATTTAGTCCCACTTTTCACCCAACTACGACGCCCCTGACGTCATACGCAAGCCAGCACGGCATTCCCTTCCACTTCTCCTCAGTCTCGTAACGTATTTGATGCACCCTCTCACCCATTTTCTGTTTCATTGATTTACTCAGTTTTGATTTATGATTGAAGTTTTCTCTACCATTCTGCCTCCGCAGAGGCTTTTCTCCTTCCAACCTTCGCAAAGGTTCTCTATTTCAAGCTTTCCCCTATTTTATGCCTCCTCAGAGGTTACTTTTATTAAGCTTTCCTCTCCACGCCTCTGCAGAGGTACTTTATCTTAAAAGCTATCCTTCGTACCTCCCCTCCTCCGAAGAGGTCCCCCATCCCATAGCCCCTCCCCCACGCCTCTGCAGAGGTCCTATTTCTCCTGCCTTTAAAACCCCCTGTCTTATGCCTCCCCAGAGACAGCCACCCTTCATCTGCTGATGTTCTGATTCCCTACCCACCATATCCCATACGTTTCCTTTTTTTGCTTGCTTTTCTTTTCCAACCCACTAATTAGCATTTCTGTCTTTACCAGCAGGTTGCCGGACGATCCAGCTCCCAGTTCCACCATTCCTAGCTCGTCCTTAAAACTTCCCAAATCTAGTCCAAAAACAAGGAGTGCGCAAAACTAAACATTTCCCTTTGCTGTCCCGTCCAGCATCCTCTTACTGCACTTTTTGGGGGGCTCGCATCTGGCTGCTGTCCTTCTCTAGCATTTTTGGGGGCATGCAAGGGCCGAGCCGGAACGCCAGCTAGGGTTCAAGCCTCTAGGGTGTCCGCTGTCCTCTCGGCTCGCCCCCCGGACAGTACGCCAAATATGCTAAACTTTACCCTTCTTGATTATGAGGAAGCCCAAACTCTTGAAGTGAAGATTTGCAAATAAACTAATTTTGAGAGAAGCGCGGTCGATTAATCACGGCTGGCACCGCGTTACCTAATCAACCTCCTCATTACTCCTGTCCAGTCAAACCCCCTTCTGCAGCTCGCCTTTTGCGCATCCCTGCGCATCCCTGAAATGAGTCATTTTACATTCAAATGTTCCTAGCGAGTTGGCAAACTGATGGTCAGTTTATCTTTGCTAAAAGTTATCTATGAATCATTTCCTGAATATACATAGAAGTTCTTCTTTTCTTGCTGAGCATTTCTTTTCATTCTGTTGGTGTAGATTTAGGCTAATTTTAGCGCCTTGAAAAGAAAACGAGTCACACTCTCATAAGCAGGGGTATTTGCTCGGTTTCATTCAGAGCTAGTTTTATTGAACTCATTCCTCTCATGAGAAGAACACCTCTCACAGCCGGTTTCCTGTCTTTAGCTTTACTCACCTCGCCCACAGACTTCTTTTTATAAAGGATTCCTGAAAAAGTGTGTGATCGTATGCTTGCGGATGAAAGGCTTCCATTGACAGTGCAGCAGCATTTTGTGGAGGTGTCTTATCTCGTCTTAACACAGATATCCTCCTAATATTCAGCATCAACACCAAAAGCCTTTCATTTCAGCTTGTGACCTTTTACTCTTCACCTATGATTGTGAAGAGTGACGATGCCTTTTAAAGGCAATGCGAATTGCTGTTTTCAATCAATTTTGCTTTTGCAGTTTGATGTATTTTTTAGAAAGTTCATGATAGTGAGTTTAGATTTAGATTTAGAATTTAGATAGGAATTGATTAGATTGTATAAAGTGGGCCTGGCATACCTTAACAGAGTGTGTGTTTGTTAAAGCAATGCCTAAACAGATATTTAGCCCTGAATAATCTGCAGCAACATGCATTAAGAAAATAACTAGGGTCAGTTTTCATTTGTGTTGAAGCTAAAGGAATAATTCACGCTGAAGAATGAAACGGTCATCATTTACTCAGGTCAATATTTTCTAAACATTATTTTGTTTATTCAGTGGAACTGATGGAAAGTTCGGATCATTTTACCGACTCTGACTTTTGAATCTTTTTTTTTGAGTAATTTCTTTCAACAAAACATAATTCAAATGTTATGTGTCACTGCCCTAACATATCTACTTACTTATACAAACGCTGATCACACAACAAACAATACAAAACTAGAAACAGAAAAGGTTAAGTCATTGTTTAGGCTGCCTGGGCCTTCATTCTATGATTAGCTCACTATCTCACAAGTATGCGGATTTGAGTCGTTCGTTCATAACATGACAGCACCTATAAGCTTGACCAATGCAGTATGAGCCGAAATGAATGCTGCATTCCAGGCAGGTTTTTTGAGCCTGTCACAACTTTAAACCAGGACTCATGAGTTTGTAGTATTCCAGGCACAGGGAATTGTAGTAACTAGATATGTGGCGGACTGTATGCTCATTTAAAATAATTTATTTTGCCAAAGGTGTGTTCCTTGCTTATTTGAGGGAAACGGAGAAGGAAAAACAGCACATAAGCCAAGAGAAGCTGTTATACCTTTTATTTTAGTGTCCTATTGCATAAACACCACATTTCTAGGGGCTGCTATTGTTGTTTCGCGGCCTATGTGATGTCAAAACTCTGAAATGGGAGTACATCGATCTAGAAGTTCACAGGTGGAAAGTCACGGGTTTGAAAAACACGGGTTACGGCCAGATAAGGGTAGTAACGAGTTTACTTGAGTACATCTTTTGGATAACTAATACTTTTGGAGTATATTTAAAGATGGGTACTTTTACTCTTACTCAAGTAATGTGTTTTTTGACCTTGCATGCTTGTCAACCTGTTGTTTGGGATTTCAAAACCAAAAATATTAACCTTTTATAATCCATAATTTTATTATTTTTAAAATGCAGCTTCATATCAATATTAACTTTTAGAGAGGACTTTTTTTCAGAATTGCAAGTTTATATCTCATGATCAAAAATTTATATTTCAAATTTTTTGTGAGAAAAGAAATCATAATTCTGAGATTAAAAGAAGCAGTTGTAAACAGGCTTCTTAGCGTTTGATGATGGTTTTTACATATTAGTTAGTTAGTGATTGATTTTTATTAATGAACTAACCCTCTTTATAGTATATTATGCATCAATCATAAGGGCAGCAGACTGCAGTTAAACTAAATTCAAGTAACTTGAATAACCTGGTGAGATGGTCTACCATTTTAATAATCTACAAACACAATGTAAGTACCAATTATTATTTGTAATCTTTGCTGACATTCCCTTTAAGCTTTTCTTGGCACTCTCAGACATGTTAAATCCTTTGAAAGGCATTCATGTGATGCTGCTCTGCAGATATCATCACAGAGCAGGCTTAGTCCCACTGTTCTTTATCAAAGTTCATCAGCTCTCCAATAAACACTTGTCTCTGACTTCAGAATGACGCCAGAGGATGCTGAGCAGATGTTATCAAAAACCCCAGCCTGGTTTTCCCAGCATCTATTGACCAGTTTTTCCAAATTCAGGATAAATCCCAAAAAAGGTAAACTTTGGTACTATCTATGGTTCCATGAACAACATCCATCCTCCATTTGGAACCTTTATTTTTAAGAATACAGCTGCTTTTGTCGTTGCTAAGAACAGAGGTCACATAGGATAGCCATCAGTCCCTGCTCCGCAGAGCACTATACATCAAGCACAGACACGCAAACACACTCAAGGCTTCACTTTACTCACACTGCCTAGAGCACAGTTATGGAGGAGGACAAAGAGGGAGTGGAAGTAATACCCACAATTCATCAGCCTGTGTGACACTTCACCCACTACAACTCAGTGTGAGCATGCAGACACTGACTCAGAGAGATAGAGAGGAGAGCTGCTGGCAGCGAACGAGACAGAAGAGATAGAAAATAAAGCAGAGGACCAGTAGAGAATTCATCAGCAGAGAAGAAAAGAGAGGAATATAAATTGACATAAGCATTTATTATGGATACAAATCATGTACAGTACCACCAAACCTCAGAATGGCACAAAGAATTCCAAAGTAATTGCACAACATAAGTGCTCCATGCTGCAAAATATATGTTGTAAAACTTAACACAGTTCCTACTTTGTTAATATGTATATATAATTAAATATGTATATATACTAGTGCTGTCAAACAATTAATACATTTAGTATGTGTGTGTACTGTATTTATTATGTATATATATATATATATATACAAAACAGTATATATTTAAAAAAATATATTTTCCATGTACTTCCATGTATATGTATATTAATATATATACTTGCATGTGTGTGTATTTATATATACATAATAAATATGAACAGTACACATACATATATAAACAAAAACTTTTATTTGGATGTGCTTAATATTTTGACAGCACTAATATATATATATATATATATATATATATATATATATGGTCAAAAAGAAAAAATATATAAAAATTGTACATTTTGCATTTTCAATGACTAGATGTAGCTGGTTTCAGTAGTCCTGCTGGATTCTGCAGTATGGTTTAAGATTACAGAAAGCATGTAGCTATTGTTAAAATTTAATTTTAAGTTAGTGAGAAAACCAGAGCAAAAATATAATGTATTCTGTAGTTTTAATATGGATGGTGGTTGCAATTTAGGTAAGCCAAGAAGTTATGTGGTCATGAAATACCTCAAGCGTGACCGAGGAGCTGGGACTCATTTTCTTTAAGTTGTGAAGCATGAAACTGCAGGATTGGGATGTTAGTTGGTCATGCAATGTTTTTTTCTGTATCCAAGGGGAACTTTGTGACCTTCAGGCGAGGTGAAGAGTTTAATATGAGGAGGTTGTGACTAGAGTTTTGTCATTCACGTCAAGATGTTTTGAGAAACAGACTGACATCACAGAGATCAACAAAAAAAAAAAGAAAGCTGGTGGATTTGAATACTGTTGCATGCTATCCGTGTATGAAAGAAACATGAAACCATGCAGCAGTGAGAAATGAGTAATTTGGTGGAAATGGAGAATATTAAAGGGCAGAATGAGTCCTGTGGGACCTCCTTCAAGAAAGAGTAATGCAACGTGATTAGTGGGTCATGCAGCACAGTGTTGCCAAGTCTGTGGTTTTCCCGCAGAATTAGGCTACTTCTAAACTATGCGGTGGCCTAATTTTTCTTCTCAAAGCATTTGACATTTGGCAATGATGATGTTGGTTTTTCAGCTCAGCTTTTAATTGATGCCTTCTTCATCATTTCAGGGACTGCTATCTTATTTAGCATGCCTATAAATCAAAGGAAATCTAGGATCTTTTGTTTGGTTTGGAGGTGGTATGTTACAGGTTTTGATTTTGAATTTAAAATCTTTGGCTTGAAGATCTGGTAACCCAGATGCCATTAGATTGGTGAGAGACATTAAGTTTGAGCCCAGACCATTTCAGGCCTTTAATTTGAAAGTGTTGAAGAAGATTTGTAGGTCATTTCTGACATCAGAGGGTCAGATTATGATCTCAAATATAGATCTTAAAACATGATGGGACAATACCAGTGGTCTTCAACAGAAGGACAAGCTCTTTTGCCCTGCAGCATCCTCTAGAATATCACATTGTATGCCTCGTTTTTCTACATGACCCCTGTTCTGTTACATTCTGTACAATAGGAGAAGCTTAACCAAACTGCTGTCAGGCCGGAATGTGTTTAATCTGAAAGTAATAACCCGCAGTGTGGATAGTCATGTCTTCAGTTCCGCTCTGTAATCTCACATACTCGTGTACGCCCATTACATAATCACGACCTTTGCTCTGTAAAAACATGACATCTGTTACTGGGACAGCAAACACATGTTGACAGCTCAAAATATACAGGGAGACACACGATGCAGGAAATATTTATTTTTAAATCAATAGCATTGATAGATTTGCATGGCTTGTACACCTCGACACATCATGTCGTAAATCACAATTACAGCTGAAATTGGACTTTGTCACCAAGATATTAAATCTCCTTCTTTAATAATGCTGACAAGTGTCCTTCGGTGTACAGAAAGGTTTTGATGCAAAATTTTACAGGATGAAAAATAGGTGTATACATACATATGAAACCAAATGTCCTGCATATACCTTTTTTTAATGGTATTATATTACAATGAATGTTACAGAAGAATGTTCTAAAATGCTTTTGATTACTGCTTTGAAATATTTGCATGAATATGTTCACAGTTGAGACCCACAGTTTTTACGTCATCTCTTACAAACCTACCAGTTGGTCAGCTCAAACGCTAAAGCTTTAATCCGCGAGTGTCGGATATCAAGTGATACAAGTGATGAAAAGCGTTTGGCCAAGATGTGTGTGGCCTGAGGAAAATGAGTCTGAGCAGGGGCAGAGTGTCTCATTACTTCTGCTTCAGTCATCTAACATGAGAGGCTGTATTGTGTAAGAAAATATGGTTCATTGCAATCTTGCATCGGGTCTTCCGACAGTCGAATCATACTGTTTTCTCATTGTATTCACTTTCTTTCAAACAGGCGACTGAGTTTGAGCTCTTATAATTTCAGCTAACACTACAAGCATCATTCATACAGACTTTGTCCCTGCTTGGGTGACGAATGTAGTGTATTTTTATGGCTGTATTATGTTATAACATCAGTGTGGTGATTGACAGGCAGGCAAACACTGACCACGGGCCAGTTAGCATGTGTTTGGGCAATAGCAGCAGTAACAGCTGTGTGGCAGTGACGGCCTATAAATATTTGAGAAGAGACTCGATCTCCCAGTGTAGGACTGGAGTACAGTAACCTCCCTAACCTTACACCCCCGTGGGCGTGCAGAGCCAGTGAAGGTGATATTGAAGTATAACTTCTCCCCTGGTCATGAAAGTTACACCTGAAAAGTGATGCTATTTTTCTTCCGTGTTCCCTTCCACAACAACCTGCACATGAAACTCAAGGTCATCGAGTTAAGTTGGTTTGAGATGTTACGAGAAGGGCAATGACTTTAATTAGCAACACTGGAAAAGAAAGCGTTACCTACATTTTACCTATACAAAATACGATTCATAGCAGTTTCCAGCTGATACGAAAACTATCACACATATTATGATCACAGGAGCAGATCACTTATTTTCACATGGTAATAATTTATCCTGACCACAAAATGCCCATGTATTATTTGTATAGCGAGAAATTCTGACATTTGCAAAACGTAACTTAAATAGAGCTAACCTTAAACCTTAAAAGAGTTTAAGTTGCTTAAGCAAACGTGTTTATTCTCTCGTTTACTTTTATTAACATTATTGGTAAGGTTTGTGTAGGTAGTACACAATACATTAACTCTTTAGCACCACTCACGGATGAACTGCCATGGCAAGTACCAGTCAGGGTTGCCAGGTTTTCGCAGCAAAACCCACCCAATTACTACTCAAAACCAGCCCAAAATTACTTTTCAGGAGGGATTCCTGATAAAAAGATCATGTTCGGGTAGGGTAAAATCACAATCCTGTGGCTAAATATCATGTTATTTGGGTCACTTCAACCTGCAGACATAAAAATAACATCCAATAGAAAGAGTGCTAAGGTAGACTTGACAACACTGTAGCCAGCGTAATAAAATATAGCCAGATTCACACTTTTATTTGCCACCTTACTAGACCAAGTATTACCATTCAGCAGAAATGTCACTATAGGCACCTATTTAAAAAAAAAATATTTTTTCGGAATAAAAACGCATGGCCCCTGTATTTATACCCCCACAATCTCTGACTGTCCTTAGCTCATTCTTAATTTCCAACATGTGCCACTTAAACATGTCCTGTCACATATCTATAGTCAAGTCACTTTTATTTATATAGCGCTTTTAACAATACAGATTGAAGCAAAGCACTGAACATTATCAAGTATGAGAACAGAGAGATGGAAATGTATAATGACGAAATTAAAATGTATTTATCAAATGCAGAGACGGTCTCTGTAGTCAAAACGATGCTAATCACCAGAAATTGTGCTGGTACACCATATGATCTGGAGACGGACTTTGTATGACTCCTTTAAATTATTTAGAATTACTTCAGCCATGCTTTGATCACAGCTACAATGTGTGAGAGCTTACTGTGTTAACCACTACAGATGCCTTATGGTTAATTAAAGGGAAAACGACAGTATTTACTCTGGTAAAACAAAGCAATTCCTATTCACTTTTGTTATTCACTTTGGTAATGCTGCTCATTAAAGAGCCACATGTGTGTCTAACAGTTTTAAAGTTAAATAGCTAACTCTAAATCCAGCATTAGTAAAGGCGATATGTTCACCCGTTTGTTCTTTGTTTTGGCTGCAGTTGTCAGTCCTGTCACATAAAAGCATTCAGCAGTGCAGATGTTAACCCGGTGCTCCATATGCCGGGAATAGTGTCATTACGCACCTGGCTTTGTTATTCCAAATCATAGAGAGGCAACAATCATGAATTCTAAGCAACGTTTCAGTACTGCATCACCAGAAAATGCTTTGAGAAGTTATTTGAACATCAAATGTACAGTTTGAAGTCTCTTGAAATGTGATAAATTGCACCTTCAGGTGCTGAATCTAGAATAACAAGGTCAGTGTCAATATATAGTTGACAAAATTATTCGCCATTCCAGAAATATAGTTTAGCTATAGTTGTAGTGTGTGTGTTTTGGAAAAGTTTAAACTATTTTAGAGAGTTTATAATTTGCAATATACAAGTACCAATATTAGGTAGGTTTGGATGATGTATATTATAGTATTATAAAGTTTATAAGTGCTTGATCATTCTAATCTGGCTTTAACAGTTTTGTGACGCATTGTGATCATGCCAAGATGTGATGCAGACTTCTCTAAGGGACTGCTATGCACCCGGGTACACGGGACTCCATGGCAAGTAAGCATTATGAAGCACTATTTCGTATGTTCATATAGTTTTAAAGGCACAGTAGCACGAAAAATATATTTAAAGAAAAATTTAAAATAATTACAAAACCTAATTATGACGATCAGCGAGAGGGTAGAAAATGCTTGTAGAAATGTTTTTTGTTGCAAAAAAAACTCTTATATATACTATATCTTACTTGACATTATAATTGTTCTTTAGGCAAAACAAAAAAGGTTTTGTTATATAGCTATAATGCAATCCCAATAACTTTTAATTTGTAACCATAAAATGGATCATGATGTCAAATGCACAATGCAACAGATGTTCTCTGAATGTTTGCTTTCAGCTCGAAGACATGCTGGGCTCTGTATTCATCTCGTTCCCAAAAGCAAACATTAACAAAAGGATATGCCTGAGGTCTGGAGAGAGTGTGACTCATTAAAACAACATTGAGAGTCGAGGGCAAGACTTCTGAGGTAGGTTTTTATGCCCATCTTGTTTTACACTTCGTCAATTATACAGTGCTTAGTGTCTAGACCTTGCTATTGCGTTACTGCATCAAGGACGGCATGTGGCAGGAGGATGCGGCTTGGGCAAGAACCTCACCTCAAATCTCATCAACAAGCCATGTTAGTTGAGTCTTCAACGTTTAAACATCCTCTCACTCTATCTGTGATTCATCCTGTTTATTTATTCAAAGAGAATATGTTGATGGTTCATGTATGAATTAAAAAATTGAATCCATTCTTAGTGTTTACTGTATGTACTGTATATTTAAATTATTTACTTGAGTAAATATGTGAGACAGGATGTCATCAGGAGGCCATTGCACACTCACTCCAAATTTTGGTAACACTTCAGAATAGGGGTCCAAAATAATGCATTAGTTAAGCATTAATTAATGGTTAATTTGTTCACAATTAAGCATTAGTTGAGCAAAAACACACTACTAATTCATGATAATCATGCTTAACTAATGCATTATTTTGGACCCCTATTCTGAAGTGTTACCCAAATTTTTTGTCCAGAATTAGTGAACATTAAAAGGAGTCATATGGTGTGATTTCAAAAAACTGTCTGGCGCTTCTGACTCACAACCTTTAAGTAAGTTATGTTTTCTTATTAAAAGTATCTGCTACTTACTGTACTATTCAAACGTGAGTTTTGAGCAGTGAAGGGTAGTGCTTGTTTGTTGTTACTCCGATCACAAATGCAGACATGGTGATATGTGTACGAGGCAAAAAGACAACACTAAGTCATGATAATATGTCTCCACTGGATGCAACAAATGCCTCATTTATAATGTGTTTTATTGTTTTGGTCTGTTTTTTGTTTTGTTTTGGTAAGAGGTTTTCACAGCGCACTGGATAGCTGGCCAATCAGACTGCACCTGTCTTTTTTGGAACAATGAGCTTTGTACAAATCAACTTGATTCAGGAAGCGGGCTTAGAGGAGAAACAATAATGCACAGTATGTGGAAAATAAAGTGTTTTTGAAGCTTAAACTAAATAAACACATTGCATTACACAAACTAATATTATTTTTAGCAACATTATATAACCCCTTGAAAAATAAGTACAACTTCAGGTTGTGTTAATCACGTTTGCCTCCAAAATGTTCGTCCGTCAAAAAAAAAAATGTAGCCGGTTCGATTTTCTGCATTTGTGCATCTGTAGCAAGCGTTTTGATCAGAAAGGATGAAAACGTGAAAAAATGACAAAAACGCATACAAACATTTCTGACTTCAGTATTATATTTTGGCAGTGGTGGGCAGTAACAAACTATTTGTACTTCGTTACTGTACTAAAGTACATTTTTCAGGTATCTGTACTTTACCGGAGTAGTTTTATTTTTTACAACTTTTACTTCACTACATTCCTAAGCAAAGGATCGTACTTCTTACTTCACTACATTTCATATATCACGTGATCCGAGCGAGACAAAGAGGAGCGATTCATTAACAAACTGATTCTTTTTAATGAACCTGTTCAATCGGTTCGTAAATCTCACCAAACGATTCACTCTCGAATTTGAACGATCCGATTGCAGCTGTTCTCGATTCGACAGCTCACTGATTCAAACGATCCGTTCAGAGCGAG
>JAUMHR010000075.1:15727993-15760432 GCA_032361145.1 Enteromius fasciolatus | reverse complement strand
ATGTTGGTTTTTGTGATTTATGAGGACTCTCCATAGGCGTAATGGTTTTTATACAGGACAAACTGTATTTGGTATTGTCCTACACTGACCCTACACCTAAACCTACCCCTTACAGGAAACCGTGCATTTTTAGATTTTCAAAAAAACACCATTTGGTATGTTTTTTTAAGCCTTTTGAATTACGGGGACATTGAAAATGTCCTCATAAAACACCTACATATTGTAATACCTATGTCATACCCATGTCATTATACAAATTTGTCCTCATAAACCACATAAACCCGCACACACACACACACACACACAGACAGCAAAGTCTCAATATAAACACAATTTTTTTTCTTCTTTACTCTTGACGTGTCAACCTCATTTGTGTATATTTTTATTCCTCCCTGAGAAATATCTGAGACACATTAGTTTTTGCTTGAGAAATCCGTTCAACCTGCTAAGCTTTGCAAGAGCAATATCTGTTCCTCTGGTGCTGTAACTATGTCTAGAGAAATGTTCAATCCAATCTGGCCATGTGTACAGACACACTCCCACCCACCCACACACAGACAAACGGTGGGAGAGGAAAAATGATTCCAGCTTCCTAGTGTTTACACTTCCCCACGCATGACGCAACACATAATCAGCAGCACACACGCGTACACCCGGCCCTCCCCCAACACATGACGCGCAGGCCGAGTGGGAGAGTGAAGCGTGGGGGATTGAAGCCATGCACGACTCACTCACGTCCTCACCGTACGCATACTCTCTCACAGGAGCGGGCTCTGGGGAAACGTGACTCTCTCTGGCTGTCTTGATGTGTGTGCTTTATTAATGGCAGAATTCTGTTCGGTCACGGAATAGAGATATGGGGTGATTTTTTTTGTTTATATTAACATTACTGCATTAGAGCCAATTTTATTTGGCAACGGATATGTTTTCAGATGATTTCTGGCTCTCACTACGTACCTCATTCAAAGCAATTTTATAACATTTTCCAGCATGTTGTTCCAGAGTTTATAAAAAATACATTATTTCAACACAAACCATACTTAATGTAGCCATTCATATTGAATTAAAAAAATAGTACAGACAAAAAATCAAAAAAGAAAGAATGAATGAACTATCCGTCTATCCATCAGTCATTTAATCATTTATTTTATTGTTCTAGCTGTTGTGTTGTCATATTTTGGTTAAATCTATATATTTATTGTGATATCTGTCATTCTGTTGTTACATTCTATTTGGTAACACTTTATTTTAAGGTGTGCTTGTTGTATGTTACACTTACTATACTTACTATTTTAATAACAAAACATTATGTATAATTACATGCAAGTAACCTTATGCCAAACCATAATCCTAAACCTAGCCACATAGTAAGTACATTATATGTATATAGTAACATGTTATTAAATGTATAATTAATTTAGAATTACATTGTAACAAGGACACATTAGTATAACCTTCTAACCTTCTATCATTCTGTCAACTGTTTCATCCTGTTTCCATCTGTTTTGTCTGTCATTATATCCCTTTTATTGTTCTATTTATTGTTCACTCGTATTGTTCTACTGTTCTCGTTCTAGCCATCTGTTGTACATGCATCCTTCAAAAAACCTTATTCGAAGTTAAAGTTCAAAAAGACTTGACGTTAAAGAATTGCTTTTATATAATATGAAAAGAAATGTTATTCTTCTTCCGTATTTATGTTTGAATTGCAAACCTGTATCCTGTTTTCTACGGCAATTCAAGTTAATATAATATAACATAATTTAAAATGCTTTCTTTATTCAGTTCTGAACTCTGGTTTATGGGTGAACAAACATTTAATTGTGAATAATCTTCAAACTTGGGCAAGCAGGTGAGATCCATTAATGATATGGTTTCAAGACATGCTGACTTGCATGCTGGAATAGCCATTCTTCCCAATATCATCACATTACAGCGAGGTGATATATGATTATTCCATAAGCCATTGCTAAACTATAGCTCAGAATGATTGAGGGCTTCTTCTAAAGTGATGAGAATTAATTTGCATTGGAAGGAGTAAATGGCAGTTATGGTTTTGAACTGTGGTGCAATCTGTGGTGTATAACGTCTTGACAGATTGTTTAGACTGCTCTTGTTTAGCGCATTGCAGGGTGACAGGCTTGGTCTACTGTCTTGAATCAAATGTTTCTTGTAGAAAACTCACCTGGGCTGTAAGCCAGGCACTCCTGATTTATGTGACCTCCATCCAACATGGTTTTCAGTCTGGCACAATTGGGTTTCACCAGCAACTAGACATTTTAGAGAAAAGGGGTAAAATAGAGGTAAATAGAATATGGAATCAATTAAATAATTTGATTTGAACAGGCACAAGTTTGGCACAGTTCAAAGACTGAATAAAGATAAAAGATGAACTCTGCAAACATTGGGTTCACTGAAAGCAGTAAACAGGCCTTTTTTAATGTAACGCTTTAAAAAATCCAGTGCATATCATTGGAAGAAATGCTGTTCAGTAACGAGGAAATTAACACTTCATTAGATGTTTATAGTGCTTCGCTACCTTTGTGGTTGAAAAACTTTTTAGTTTAGAAATACTGTCGCAGATCGGTGATCCAATGCAGAACCGTAAATATGTCTTGTATAAAAATAAACTTGCTAGCTATGCACAATTATAATTGCGACTAGTTGCATTCCCACCAGTGCTTTAGAGACCGTAGGAAAGAGGAAATCGTATTGAAAAACTAAGTAAATGAAATGGTTATCTTTTCTGGCACAAAAAAATTACACATTTTTCCATTTTACGTATAGTTTACATATTTTGCTTTGTACGGTTTCCTTTAGGAATAGCATCATTGAAATTTTGTCGCCTTGGAAATAAAAGGTTCTATCTGACATCAAAATTATATATATATATATATATATATATCACATATTCCTATTCTGTGACAACTTATTTACATCATGATCTGTCTTTAAGTTGTTTTTTTTTATAAATTGTGTACATTTTGGGTTTTTTTTAGAAAACAAAAAGGGTTCTATTTACTGATGTCTATTGAACGCAAAAACTTGAAAGCTCAATGTCTCAAAACCTCTCTAAATTCAGATATACTCCAAGGTGTTAGTGATTAAACCTCACTTTACAACATTTGAAATCAAATAAAGGTTTATTTGTTTTAAAGAGTTACGTATTGACAAATGTCGTGTTTTTATTTCGATTTTTAGTTGTTGTTGTAAAAGTATCCAACTTTTCTTTTGTTTTTACATTAAGGTTAAAACTAGGTGACAGCGATATTAATCATTATTATCATAGTAGTATTAAAATAATTTAAACTTTTTATCAAAAACAATATTCTGATAATGCTAATGATCAGCTAATTTATTTATACTAATACACAGTCAAAATTATGTTTTTTAATATATTAACAACTTCAAACCCTGCCGGATGCCCAAACAGAAGCCGATTATTAGCGGATAGTTTGTCAGAGACGAACGATTATGTCGCTTTAAATTCAATTTTCGCGAGGTGATGTATGCTGATCACCTGTTATGTGCGGCGCGTGCGCAGAGTGGGCGATTGTGAAAGCGGGTATGCCCTCAGATCCTCGTAACCTCCATCCTAGACGCCGAGCAGCCGATCACCAAACAGCACTAGAGAGACAGAAATGGGAGAATAAATAGCGATGCTCGCACGCTGTAAGGTAGGATGCTGTTCGCACCACTTCAGCTGGCCGTTCTGATGAAAATAATCATGTTTTTCCATGTGATCACAGTGCTAGTTTTAAAGAAGGATGATTTTGGTGTGTTGTAGTAGAGAAATACTTCTAGTCTTGCAATGCTTTCGGAAGGATGCGGATTTAGTGTTGAGGATAGGAAATCCTCCGACAGGGTTTGATCAAGGGCAAATGCATCATGATCTGAACAGCGAGGGAACCTCCATTTCTCAGCGTTTGCTCTTTTATTTCCCGTTTGAATGCACGTTATGTGGCGTGATCAGTTTGATTACTGCAGATCGTGACTGTCTGAGATTAATCATCTACCATCTACTAGCCTACCTCATATCAAATAACCAACCTATAATATTACAGTGTTTTTTGGTAAATTGGGGCAAACATATATTGATTTTGTGTAACTAAAACTGCCAGTTAAATAAAGTATGTAATGAAATAAATGCAAATTAAGAAACAGTAAGTTTTCTTTCAAATACGGTTGTATTTGTGTTTTACACATGCAGCGGAGGTTTTACAACCCGGATATGCCGACGGATGATTTCTGTTGACGGGCTATAGATGTTGCTTTCGAGGCAGCAGGAAAAAAAAAACTTAGCAATCTGTCAATATATGTTAGGCTGTTAGAAGAACACAGTGTGTCAATTTTACGTTGAAATCAGGTTAATGATCGCCGGTGTGGTTTTAATTTTGATGGCGCGCGGTACACTGACAAACATTTCTACATTTACGCACAGAAAACCCACTGACCCTTTAAAGTTGTTCATCATAAATGTGTCCGCGTAGAGTTACTGCTGTGAATGGTATGGCGTGTTGTATTTCACGCTGAAAGGCAGAGAGAGAGGCGTGATGCATGGGCTGAGTGTAGAGCGCTGTCCAAGGTGCTGAAGGGAAACGTCCAAACGCTCAGTCAATTACAGGGCGAATGCAGTCATGCTTTACACGAGATATTACGTGTTTCATCGCTTTAACACAGTAATGCTGGATTTAAAAAAAAAAGTGCATTACATATGTTGATAAATAGTGTGCTAGTAAAATTCTCTATGCCAAACTGCGATTAGTTTTGTTACTGTAAAGCAGAATCTTAACTCACAATTTGGATTGTAGTTATCAAATACATTAACTATTTTAATCAAGGTATTATTTTCATAGTATGGTATTGGTATTGCATGATGTTTAATGCATGCACATATACATGCATGCAATAAAAACACAATTGATGCATTCTCTCTTTTTATTGTCCTCTTTTTCTATTTCCTAAGGAACACTGGAGGTAAATGTGAGGGATAACTGCAACTGGTGAGAGACTCCCTCCTCTGGGCTCCCCCCATCCCAGCCCTCTCCTACACTAGTCTTCAGAGCCCCCTTCCCAACAGCCAAGATGTTCTCCTCCAACTTTCTGAGTGGGGGGAATCCTCTAAGTGCAATGTCCTCCGCTGTAAACAAGTTCAGTCTTTTTGGGGATGAGGAGGAAAAACAACAGCAGCAGCAGCCTCCAGGACCCTCAAAGCAAAAGGATCCTCAACAGCAGGGGAATGGCCAACCAGCTTCACAGGGGCCTCAGAGGCAAAGTGGACAGCAGGCACAGGGTGTGGGAAGGGGAGGCCAAGGAGCTGGACGGGGTGGATCTCAGCCACAAGGAGCTGGACGGGGTGGATCTCAACCACAAGGAGCTGGACGGGGAAGTCCTGTACAACAAGGCGCTGGGAGAGGAGGTCCTTCACAACAGGGAGCAGGCAGGGGAGGATTGCAACAAGGACCAGGTGGGGGTGGATCTCCTAAGCAGGGGGTTGGGAAGGGTGGACCTCAACAACAAGGCCCAAGTGGACCTGGGACTCATCCAGTAGGTTCAGTTGGCTCAAGACCTCCTTCATCAGAGCCTCAGGTGAAAGGTGGACCTGGAACTGGGGTGAAATCCCTCTGTCCAGTGTGTAAAAATACAGAACTCGATCTTAAGTCCAAGGATTCACCCAACCATAACACCTGCACACAGTGTAAATCCGTGGTCTGCAACATGTGTGGATTCAGTCCTCCAGATGCAACCGTGAGTGAAAATTGCTAACTCATTTAGTTTTATCTGCGTTAGTGTGATACATATAATATGCATGCTCATTTGAAATATTTCAAAACCACTGATTAATTTGAACTTTTTGTAAACTAGTAGTTGTATAACTGATGTGTGCCCTCCATGTACGCAGGCTAAGGAGTGGCTTTGCCTGAATTGCCAGATGCAGAGAGCTCTGGGAGGGGCAGAGAACAGCGGACCTCCAACGCTAAAAGCCCAGCCACAGCCCAAGGACTCCATACCATCACAGACCCCTGCAAAGAAAGACACTCCTCACAGTAAGATTCCCCCATCTGCCAACCAGCCAACCAAACCAACAGAGGGTCAGACACCATCAAGCCAGTCAAGCACAAGTGCAGCTCATCCATCGCAGCAAACGTCACAACCAAAACCTCCTCCACCGCAGATGACAAAAGGTGCTCCTCCTGCCAAAACTGAGACACCATCAAAGACTGAGCACCCTAAAAAAGAAGAAGAGTCCAGTTTCTTTGGTTTTGGTTTTGGTGGCGCTCGATCCCGCTCTCCTTCTCCACAACCCGGTGCCTCTTCTGTTTCTGGAAAGGTTCTAGGCTTTGGTTCTTCGTTCCTTAGCTCAGCATCCAATTTGATTTCGGCTGTCCAGGATGAGCCTTTCACAACCCCACCAACCTCTCAAAAAGGTTCCACCATTTCCCAAACCTCTGCCAAGACTTCCACACCCCCTTCCTCAAGAAAAGGCTCAGAGGCCACTAAGGCCTCCACCAGTGTTCCTAAATTACAAACACCGGAGGGGAAAATGCAACAGCAACAAAGTAAACCCCAAGACACTCAGAAAACAACAACAAAAGAATCCTCATCTGTTCAGGCCACTAAATTAGATCAAAGCCCAAAACTTCTTCCCAAAACCTGTCCACTCTGCAAGGCAAACTTGAGAAGAGATCCTCCTAACTACAGTACCTGCACTGAATGCAAGGCCACCGTTTGTAATCAGTGTGGATTTAATCCTGTGCCTCATCAAACAGAGGTAAGAAACAGATGAATGCATTTTCTTGTGGTAGGTTCACATTATGGTTTGTGCAATGAACTGTGGGCAGAAAATGTCAAGAGCAATTTCAGAGGACATGTTCTCAGTGATTCCAGTGATTCTGTTGTAAAAGATGGATGTATTTTCTAGTCTCTTTGGTTTGTGTGGAGGCAGTCTTGTGGAAGGCAGACCGAAAATGGCTGTGAGAGAGACAAAATGTGCCTTGATTCTCAATTACCTCAGACTACTCCCTGCCTAAACAAAAATAAAGCACTTGACTCTCAAAACAAAAAAGAAAACATCAGTGTGCAGTTTTACACTGTGTCTTTCTTTTTTAGTTATGCATTAGAGTGATTGACAGATCCATTAGGGCTTTGGGTGATAAATAGATGTCATGAATGAATAGATATTCTGTGCTTAGTGACTTGTGTTCTGAAGTTTAATGATCTATCTGGGTCAAACATTGTAGTTAGTGGCTTGCCTGTTACTGTCTATGTATTGTGTTGCCTTTAGCCACTTTCCAGATCCAGCAAAAGCATCAAGATAATCTTGGGGAGAGAGGTTCATTCACAATAATACTGTGGGCTTTAGTGTTGTCTGTTTTGATCCAAGGGAATTTATGATTTTACAGCTGAAGTTGTTAGATCTGCTGTTTCATTGTAACCATTTTGTTGTCAATGTTTTCAGGCCTTAGTGGCATTCATGTCTTTTATTTTGAAGCCCTAGGGAATTCATGTCTTTTAATTTGAAGACTTCTTCCCACTGTTGCTGATTTCCCTTTATATTACCTTATTTTGTTTGTAAGTTTATTTTCAAGTATAGATGGCTCTTTTTCTATTTTCTTTCACTGTTTGTCATTATTTCTGTTTTGTCAAGTCATGTTTTCATTTGCAATACCTCACATAAAACTAAGGACTAACATATATCACTGAAGTAGATGTCCTAAAAAAAATGTGCTTTTGTCCTTAAAAAAGTTTAATTTTTTTCCACTTATTATAAATATATAAAAATATATATATATGCCTTCATTCATTACAAATTTAGCCAATATGCCTAATAAGGTTTTGGAAATAAATTTGCTTGGCTGAAGTCAGCAAGACTTCATCATGTTTAATATTAAGTTTAGTTGGTTATTTTCTGGTAGTCCTGGGATCAATGTACTTCTTGAGTTTATAAACACGCTTTTTACAGATATCATCTATTTCAAATTGTAGCATTAATAATGTTTGTGTTTGTAACTGTAGATTTTCAAAAATACAGACTAACCTTTGGATTTTGGCAGTTAGGTTTTATATTTAAGGGCTAGTATAATCAAGGAAAGGCAAGCGATATGTCTTGTGCTTAGTCTTAGCAGTGAAGTTGCTGTAATAATGTATGCCCCCCAGAGCACCCTTACCACCACTATTGTCATCATCTGGATGTCCTGAGTATACCAGTTTGGCCCCTAAATGGCTATTTCATCTTTTAAGATGTGTTGAGCACAAAAGACACTTGACTCTGTAATTAACTGTTCAGAGTTTATGTGCAGCCTGGCAAGGTGACTCCAAGGCTATTGGGTCACATGGGCCGGCTGTGTGACGAAAACTCAGCAGACAGAGGATCAGTGGATAGTCCTCGGAGATAACATCTAAGACTTTTCCAAGAGAGTTCAAAAGCACAGAGATGAGGTGTAGATTAGAGTGGCATCTGCTACTGTGTTGTGCTCAGTGTCAAGTGCTCAGTGTTGTTGAAATGAGATAATAGTGAAAAAATAAATGTCTCAGATATGAAGGTCACCTTCATTCATGGCCACGACTGTATGGATAGTGTTTAAACATGAAATTTTCAAACCTGAGAATTGCCTTAAGTCTAGGGAATTGGCAAATGCAACACATCTGTGTATGTTTTTATCCCATGCTAAAATTATCCAAATGATTTAGTCTGCTGGCTTTCTCCAGAGATTAAATTTGGGCTTCAGGATGAGCCATGTGCTTGAGAATTGTGCAGGCAGCACAAATATAAATAAAAGTTTGAGATACAGAGGGGAATTCATTTAACTTTCAAAGACCTGTGTTGCAAAATAGCAAAAAGCGAACAAGGTGGTTAAAAGTTAATACATATTTAACACCAGATCAAACATTTTACAGCTTTTTCCCCCCCAGCATTCCAAAATAACACAGTGCTGTCACTGCCTATTCACACCAATGTAAGCTGTTTTTGGTCAAATTTTAGAAGCAGTCTTTGTGAGTTTGTACACCGTATGTGTTTATATATTATGCAAATAAGACAAATTTTCTGAATGTTGCACAAATGCTACAGTTAGCATTAGTAATCCACATTTTATGGTTGTTTTGTTGTTTGTAACACTTTGACTCTTTGATAAATATTTCAAATAATTTTCTGTGTGGCCTAATGGGACATTATGGTTCATCGGAGTACTGCTCTGATATGAAAATATTTGTTTCAGCCTTCAAACTTGCTGGAAAGTCAGAGAGACTGCACTGTCAGCCTCTAAAACTTACATTTTCAAGATAATAAAACATTTAAAAGTGTCTTGGGGGCTGGTGTAAGATGAACATACTAAGGTTTTATCCTCCAAGCTTGGAAAGTGTTTATTCGTAAAGGTAGTTCTGTAGGCCTCTGGCAGAATATGCATTTTCAGTATATTTTACAGTTGTCTGTGATGTGTAGGAGTATTCCAGGGTCATACAACTCTATAGCTGAGGGTTCTATACAGTAGTTGTAAGGGCTGTTCTGACATGAAAATATTCAAATTTCAGCTTGCTGGGAAGGTTTCTCAAGAATGCATCTGCAACATTTTTCTACATTTGCAACGTTCTAATTTATCATTATATTTAATTTTTTTATAAGTGTTTGAAATATTGAAATATTTATATTAATAATAAATATACACTTGCAAATTACAGAACATTTATGTATTTTTTATCAATTGTTGTTCATGTTGCAAAATAAATGTGGAAAATAACTTATTTTTTTATGTTTTTGCAGGCAAAAGAGTGGCTTTGCTTAAACTGCCAGACACAGAGAGCGCTGAAAGGAATAGAGCCTCCAGGACAACCCACTATGAAGTCCCAAACACAGCCCAGTAAATCTCAAAAGATGGAATCTACAGATAGTCCTTTAGAGAAACAGCCCATGGCTCAGCCAACAAAGACTAGTCCTGCCAACCAACCTGCTTCGCAGAAAAAGGAAATGCATGAACAACAGACTAGTGCAGCAGGGGCAAAGCAAGCTCCCTCTGCTAAGCCTTTACAGCAACTGACAGCAAAAAATGCCCTCTCTCCTCCTCTGTCTAAAGCAGCACCACAAGCTGAGACTGAACAAGAACAGTCAGGATTTTTTGGCTTTTCGGGCTTCAGTGGAGCACGGTCACGATCACCATCCCCTCAGCCTGCTGTTTCAGCTGTGTCTGGTAAGGTTCTAGGATTTGGGTCATCCTTCCTGAGCTCAGCATCTAATTTAATTTCATCAGCGGTTCAAGATGAAACTTCTACGACACCACCAAATAACCCTCAAACATCTTCAGTCTCTCAAACTTCCCTTAAGACTTCTACTCCATTGACATCTCACAAAGGGTCTACATCATCTCAAGGCTCTACAGGAAAGGCTAATCAATCAGATGGTCAGAAAGAAGAGAAAAAGACAGAGCTAACTGCTAACCAAAAGAACAAAGCACCAATATCTCAAATGAAAAAAGCCGAACCTTCACAGATGCCAAAAGCAGACAAAGTCCCTCAAACCTTGCCCAAATCCTGCCCACTCTGTAAGGTAGAAATCAAAAAGGACCTTGCCAACTACAACACTTGTACTGAGTGCAAAAACACTGTGTGCAATCTCTGTGGATTCAACCCAACACCGCATCAAACAGAGGTACTGTTATGTTTAATACATTTTACAACTATTGAATGATACATGTGACCAAATGTTAACCACTTTGTCTTGCTTTTTAGTTAAAAGAATGGCTTTGTCTGAACTGTCAGACTCAAAGAGCTCTAAGAGGAATGGAGCCACCAGGAACTCCAAAGCTGGAGGCTGCAGTGCAACCCACCAAAATCCCTACCACTCAACCAAAGGCTTTACCTTCAATTCAAAAGAAAGGTGTTTCTGAATTAGGCAAGAAAATCGACTCTGCTCAGAAATTACCAGAACAACACACAAAGGCTCCAAATGGTACTCTGCCAATCCAAAAAGCCCAACAGCAAGAAAATGAAGCCAAATCTGAAGTTCCTGCCAAGACAGCCAAGGAAGAAACTGGATTTTTGGGTTTTGGTGGTGCTAGGTCAAGGTCTCCATCTCCTCAGCCTGCTATGTCTGCTGTATCTGGGAGGGTTCTTGGCTTTGGTTCCTCCTTTCTCAGCTCAGCATCTAATTTAATATCCTCAGCTGTGCAAGATGAGACATCTACAACACCACCAACCTCCCGCAAAGCTTCCACAGTTTCTCAGAGCTCAACACCACCCACGTCTCGGAAGAGCTCTGCTGTTCCACAGACCACAAACACAGGAGATGCTAAAAAACCTACTGCACAACAACAAGAAAAAAAGATTTATGAGTCACCTCAGCTACCCAGTAAATCTTCTGTGAAAGCAAAAACAGACCAAACATCATCTGCGAAGGTTGTCAAAACTCCTCAGCCTCTTCCCAAAATCTGTCCACTTTGCAAGGCAGATATTACCAGTGATCCTCCTAATTTTAGCACCTGCACAGATTGCAAGAACATTGTGTGTAACCGTTGTGGATTTGACCCCATGCCTCATCAAAAAGAGGTAAGAAAAAGAGATTTTACTTAGAGAAGATATTTATTTATTTATTTACTTAAGAAATTGATTCATTAAAGGACAATAATGCTAATTTGTGGTTGTGATTTTGATAATGCAGGTGAAGGAATGGGTCTGTTTGAATTGCCAGATAAAGAGAGGACCTGAACCTTCAAATCTAAATCCCCAGCTGCAGACTAATGCTGGCTCACAACAACATAAAACAGCCCCACAACAGCCTACTTCAGGAGCCAATAGAACTGAGGACCAGTCAAAAACAGCACTTGGAAAACCCACCACTATGTCTACAGTACAGAATCTCCCAAAGGAGACTCCTGCACAGAAAGAAACTATAAAACCTCAACAGCCAAAAGATAGTAGTGCCCCAGCCAAATCCCATACCACAACACAATCAGATTCCTCCAAAGTAGATACAGGTTTTTTTGGCTTTGGTTTTGGTGGTGCTCGATCACGATCACCTTCTCCTCAACCTGTTGTCTCAGAGAAGGTCCTAGGTTTTGGTTCCTCATTCCTCAGCTCAGCGTCTAATCTCATATCTTCAGTAGTTCAAGATGAGTCCTCCACAACACCGCCAACACCTCGTAAAGGTTCAACAGTTTCCCTGACCTCTGTAAAGTCTACAACACCGCCTGCTTCTCGTAAGGGTTCATCGGTTTCACAGACATCGCTCAAAACCACATCTGCTGTGGCAGCAGCAGCTACATCTGCCAAGGGATCTACAGCATCCCAAGACTCAACAAAAATGCAAGATAAGGAAAATAAGCCTCTTTCTCAAAAGCAGTTGGCAGACAAGAAGTCCATACAATCTCAACCTTTTAAAGCACCATCTACACCCCCATCAAAGCCTCAAGCAGCTGATATGTCCTCTCAGTCTCTGCCTAAAGAATGTCCACTTTGCAAAGTAGAGCTCAAGAAAGATCCTCCAAACTTCAACACCTGCACTGACTGCAAGAACATTGTGTGTAACCTCTGTGGGTTTAATCCAATGCCTCATCAAGCCGAGGTAAGATAATTCAATATTTAGAAAATAGCTGTGGGCTTTACAGCAGGGCTCTTCAATTCAACTCCTGTAGGGCCGGTGTCCTGCAAAGTTTAGTTTCGACCCTGATCAAACGCCTGATCAAGCTAATCAAAATATGCAGGACTATTTCAAATGATGAAAAGGTGTTGGATAAAGGTTGCAAGGAAACTATGAAGATCACTGGCCCTCCAGGACCGGAATTGGCTAGCCCTGCTCTACAGTATTTGCCATTAACATAAAATACTTTTGAGAGGATTATAATTCCACAGTTATATCAGCAATAATGTTGTGCATGTTTTTATATGATCAAACCTGCACCAATAATTTTATTTTAAACCAGAGAATAAAAACTTTGTGGAAAACATTTTGTCTGGGGTTTCTCAAACTCTCTTATTTGTTCACAGGCAAAGGAGTGGCTTTGCTTAACCTGTCAGATACAGCGAGCATCAATGCCTTCCCATGCAGAGACTCAAGATCAAGCTAAGAAAGTAGCCCCAGTGCCAAAGAAGAAGGAGCAAGATGTTCCAGAATCTGTGCAGAAGAAACAAAATGCGGAACAAGCCGCCAGAACTGGTCAGAAAACAGCTGTAGTAGTGGAAAAGGGGCCCACTGATGTTACACCACAGGTGCTTAGTCAACCAAAGGTATCTCAGCAAGTGAAATCAGATAAACCACATCAAGAGCAGTCTGGATTTTTTGGTTTTGGCTTCGGTGGGGCTCGATCCAGGTCTCCTTCACCTCAGCCCGCTGTTTCTGCTGTGTCTGGGAAAGTTTTAGGCTTTGGTTCCTCCTTCCTTGGCACAGCCTCTAATCTGATATCATCAGCTGTTCAGGATGAACCTTCCACAACACCGTCAAGCCCCCGCAAAGGTTCATCAGTTTCAGAAACAACACCTCCTCCTGGCTCCCGTAAAGGCTCTACAGTATCTCAGTCATCGTTCAACAACAACACAACATCTCCTAGCTCACGAAAAGGTTCTGAAACTACTCAAGCTTCACAGAAAGCTCAATTTAGTAAAGATGATAAACCATCAATTGAACAGAAACAAGAGGAGAAGACACCATCACTTCAACAGGCCAAGGAGCCATCAGATAAAGTAAAAGAGGATAAATTAGTGACACCTATATCCAAGCCTATTCCCAAGGTCTGCCCACTTTGCAAGGTGGAGCTCAAGAAAGATCAGTACAACAGCTGCACTGAATGCAAAAATATTGTATGTAATTTGTGCGGGTTCAACCCTAAGCCCCATGAAAATGAGGTAAGAAAATATCACTTGTGTTTAACAGTTTTTTTGTGGTTGTTGTTGTTGTTTTTTTGTTTTGTCAAAGTCAGCATGAATGGAAATTGTAATCCACTTTAAGTTACACATTATTTCATCACATTAGACTCTATTAACTGTAAGTAAATTTCCAACTACATGTCAACTAATTCTGATTAATTTTCAACTACATGCCAACTAACTCATTAGAACATCAGCAGACTGTTAGGTTGCACAAATTAACTGTTTACAATAAGACGAGTGAGTTGCATTAAAAGAATAAATGGTGTTTATTTGAGCTCATGTTGACAGTAGAGCTTACAATGTTCATCTCTTTTTTTAATCTAACTGATATGAGCTGGCTTGTAACATTGCAAATTAATAAGCAGTGTGGTTAATCCCCTTAAGTCTGGGATGCTGTATAACGTAAATTTGAGTTACAAAATTATTAATTCAATATATTTTACAAAACTACAGATGAAGTGGCTTTGTTTGACGTGTCAGATGAAGAAAGCACCAGAACCTCATCCTGCACAGCTTCAGTCACACGCTAAGGAAGTAGCACTACTTAAAACGGATACTCCCACTCCAGATGCTTCACAAAAGAAGCCACATCTTCCAGCAGATGCAGTTCAAAAAGATAAGAAACCAGAAGTGGCAAGGAAACAAGACAATAAGCAAACATTGTCAGAAACTGAACAACCTATTCACAGAGAAATTAAACATCAGATTGCAGAAGTTCCAAAGTCAGAATCTCAAAAAACTGATCCGCAACCAGAAAAAGCTGGATTCTTTGGGTTCGGTTTTGGAGGTGCTAGATCTCGATCACCTTCTCCTGCTGTCTCAGAGAAGGTTCTAGGGTTTGGTTCTTCATTCTTAAGCTCAGCGTCTAATCTAATCTCAACAACTGTTCAAGATGAGTCCTCTACTACACCGTCTAGTTCTCGCAAGGCTTCAACAGCTTCTCAAATGTCTGATAAGACACCACCAACCTCTCGCAAAGGATCTGCAGTTTCACAAATCTCCAGTAAAGTTAATACCACTCCATCTTCCTCTCGTAAGGGTTCTCCTGTTTCAGAGACATCTGTTAAAACAACCCCTGCAACCTCACAGAAGGAGTCTGAAGCTGCAGTAAGTTCTAAAACCATTGACAATATAGATGGGGCAAAAACTAAAGTTGCAGAAAAAGGAGAAGTTGCCTCTAAAGGAGCTACCCCTCAGCAGCAAGAACAAGGAAAGCCTCAAGATGGACGTGTTCCTGCCTCCTCAGAAATCCCTGAGAAGTCTCCTTTACTCCCACCTGCAGCATCTGCTGTCCCTGGGAAGGTTTTGGGGTTTGGTTCCTCCCTTTTTAGTTCAGCAAGTAATCTGATCTCATCAGCTCTTGATGAGCCTTCTACAACACCACCGTCTTCTCGCAAAGGATCCACATCTTCCCAACTATCTGCTAAAACTACAACCCCACCATCTTCTCGTAAAGGTTCATCTGTTTCCCAGACTTCAGATAAAATTACGACTCCACCTTCCTCACGAAAAGGTTCTGGAGTTTCTCAGACATCTCTCAAGACCAGTATACCTTCTGCACCCTCAAAAGGATGTGATGTCTCTCCAAAAATTCTTCCTTCAGATGACAATAAAGGACATCCTGAAAATATACAAGAACAGATAAAAAAAGATGATAAGAAATCCATGGTCAGTCAGGCACAACCAACAATTGTATCAGCTACAAAAGATAGAGATCTACCAGAAACAACAAGGACAGAGCCCACTAAATCATTTCCCAAAGCCTGCCCTCTCTGTAAAGTCGATTTGCAGAAGGAGCCTCCCAATTACAATACTTGTACCGAGTGCAAAAACACGGTGTGTAATCTATGTGGCTTTAACCCCATGCCCCATGATACAGAGGTAAGCAGCCTTTTTTAATTGAACATAAAACATCTTATGCTCCTTATTATAATTATTATGAAATTATGCTCAATTTTAAACTGATTATTGTTTCAGAAAAAGGAGTGGCTATGTCTGACCTGCCAGATGCAAAGAGCTCAAGCTGAGACTGCCAAAGTATCTCCAGCAGTTTCACCACTAAAGAAAGCAACAACAACTCCTGCCCTTACCCAGAAGAAGCCACTTGATTCCACTGATGCTACTGAAAAAGAAAAGACTGCACTATCTGCAGGTGCAACACCAGGGTCTAGGAAGGCTAGTGCAGATCCACCAACGCAGAAACCACCACAGCAGCAGGACATCAAAAATCAAGTACAGCCAACACAGAAGGATGATACTGTCTCCACAAAATCTACTGCCTCACAAAAGGCTGCATCCACAAAAGATGAGAGTGGCTTGTTTGGTTTTGGTCGCTCTAGATCACCTTCTCCCCAACCTGCTGCTTCCAGTGTTTCTGGGAAGGTCTTTGGATTTGGTTCTTCCCTATTGAGTTCGGCTTCTAATCTTATTTCCACTACTGTACAAGATGAATCCTCCACCACACTCCTTGCAACACAGCAGCAGGTTTCATCAGCTTCATATACTCCTGTGACGACTACATTAACATCAGCTACTTCTCAGCAGGGATCAGCAGATGTGTCACCAAAACAGGGAGCTAAATCTGTTGAACGTCAGCCGAAAGACAAGAAGCCTGAAGAGAAGATGACAGAAGTTCAGGAAAAAGCTGTAAAAGAGGGTGATCACATGTCAGAGCCTTTAAAGGCTTGCCCACTTTGTAAGGCAGAAATAATAAGGAATCCACCAAATTATAGCACCTGCACTACTTGCAAGAACACAGTGTGCAATCTCTGTGGATTCAACCCAATGCCACATCAAACTGAGGTGAGAAAATAGTTTGGACTGTTTTCGCAGTCAGAATTATTGAAAATAGATTTCAGCAAGGTAATTTGTTTATTATGAGTGGACAGTCCATTACAGTTTCTCAAATCTTACCCTGGAGGTCCAATGCACTGCAGAGTTTAGCTGGTCTATAATATCTCAAAATGAAACAATAGTGGTCTTTATTTCTTATAATTATATGGTTACCTTTTTCATCCTCCCACAGGTGAAGGAATGGCTATGTTTGAACTGCCAGATGCAGAGAGCTCCTGAACCTACAGTTGTGAAACCAGGAGCTCAGACTACTAAATTAGCTCCACCTGAATCACCAAAAAAACAAGACACTAGGGATGTTGTAGCTGAGGATCAGAAACTTAATACGTCTGCAAAACAAGAAGGCAAACCCAAATTTGCAGATTCTAAACAAACTCCATCAGAGGCCCAAATCCAGAAAAATGTCTTACCTGCCAAATCTGATCAACCACCTAAATCTGAACCTTCTAAACAGGATTCAGATTTTTTCAGCTTTGGTTTTGGTGGTTCCCGTTCAAGGTCACCATCTCCTCAGCCCACTGTCTCTGCTGTTTCTGGGAAGGTTCTAGGCTTTGGTTCCTCCTTCTTTAGCTCAGCATCCAATCTGATCTCCTCGGCTGTCCAGGATGAACCTTCTAAAACTCCACCAACTTCTCGCAAAGGGTCTACAGTTTCCCAGGCATCGAATAAGACAACACCAACACCTCCCACTTCTCGAAAAGGATCAGAAGCTCAAGACACTAAACTAAATCTTACTGCAGTAAAATCAAAGCCAAGCCCTTCACCAACCCAAGAACAGAAAAAGCCAACAGATGCTCAATCATCCAAACCTCTACAAGCTCAAGTGGCAGAGGAGCATCCAAAAACTTGCCCACTATGTAAAGAGACCCTTAAGAAGGACCCACAGAACTATAACTCTTGCAGTTCTTGCAAAACCATTGTTTGCAATCTCTGTGGATTCAATCCCAATCCACATCAAACTGAAGTAAGTCTGTCTTTTACACTTAATGTATTTCATAACAAAGAATTTCGTTTTGCTATCAGAAATGATTCTGTACAGATTTTGTAATTTAAATAATAGAGATAAGGATAAAATTACTAAATAAGTTTGTTTGGTCATAGGCAGTAATCTTTCTTATTATCTACAGGCGAAAGAGTGGCTGTGTTTGACCTGCCAAATGCAGAGAACTGCAAGTCCTTCTTCAGCTCAGCAACAGTCTAACAAAGTACTTCCACCAGCATCTCCACAAAAGGAAAGAACACCAGAGAAGAAGCCAAGTGTTACAGCTGAGCAGGAAAAGAAACCTTCTTTAGTGACCAAAACACCAACAACACCAAATATTCAAATATCTAAAAGTGATGCTTCTCCTTCCAAGTCTGCTCCACTACCTAAAGGCGAACAGATTAAAGAAGAGTCAGGTTTTTTTGGCTTTGGTTTCGGTGGTTCTCAATCTCGGTCTCCCTCTCCTCAGACTGCTGTCTCTGATAAAGTGTTTGGTTTTGGATCCTCCATCCTTAGCTCAGCATCCAACCTGATCTCTACAGGTGTACAGGATGAATCCTCCACTAAAACTCCACCAACATCTCGCAGGGGATCTACAGTTTCACAGACTCTAAATAAGACCACATCAACACCACCCACTTCTCGAAAAGGATCAGTTGCTCCCCAGGATGCTAAACAAAAACCACCTGAAGGGGAATCAAAGCCAGTTGTTACAACAATAGTAGAACCAAAGCCAGTGCAGAGAACATCAGATCATAATCTGGCCAAACCTCCACATGCTCCAGTGGAGCTTCCAAAAATCTGTCCACTTTGCAAAGAAACTCTGAAGAAGAAACCACAGAACTACAGCTCTTGTAGTTCTTGCCAGAAAATAGTTTGTAATCTCTGTGGATTCAATCCCAATCCCCATCAAACTGAGGTACTTAATGTTTTTTAACATTAATATATGTAAAAGCTCAATTAAACATTTAAAAATGTTGACATTATTTTGTGTAGATTGTGGAATGTTTGAAGGAATGTTTAATGATTTAATTAAATTTTAAATAATCAACAGGTGAAAGAATGGTTATGCTTGACCTGCCAGGTACAGCGAACCTCAGGACCCCCTCCTGCTCTACCACAACCACAATCCAACAAATTACCACCAGCATCTCCAGAAAAGAAAGTGGCTCAAATACCACCTTCCCCTGAAATGAAGCAGAATGTCCCTGATCAGCAGGACAAGAAACCTCCAGCAGAGACTAAAAAACCTACAATTACTCTAACTCCAAATGCTCAAAAGTCGAAAGGTGAAGCATCTCCTTCCAAACCTGCTCAATCATCTAAAGTTGAACAGGCAAAGGAAGAGTCTAGTTTCTTTAGCTTTGGTTTTGGCAGTGCTAGATCCCGGTCACCTTCTCCTCAATCTGCTGTCTCTGAGAAAGTTATGGGTTTTGGGTCATCCTTCCTTAGTTCTGCATCTAATCTGATATCCTCAGCTGTTCAGGATGAGTCATCCACTAAAACTCCACCCAGCTCTCGTAAGGGATCCACTGTGTCCCAAAGTTCCAAGACGACTCCAACACCACCTACCTCTCGAAAAGGTTCAGAAGCTTCACAAGCCACACAAAAAATTAAACCAGCAGAAGAAGCCAAACTTACTACTGCACAGAAACAGGAAGAAAATAAAAAAGAGGGAAATAAATCAGAGGATGAGATAACCAAAGAACCAGTTGCTGATGTTAAAATTCCAGTTCCAGAGCTTCCAAAAGCCTGTCCACTTTGTAAAGTAGACATAAAGAGGGATCCACCAAATTACAACACTTGCACTGAATGCAAGGATACAGTGTGCAATCTTTGTGGATTTAATCCCATGCCACATAAAACTGAGGTAAGAGAATCTAATTTGTTTTATTTGTATCTTTGTGAGTTGAACATGCATCCGTTATTGCATTAATTCCATTAATTCAGTGTCAATTCAGTGTAATTTCAATAACATCTTTTAGTATTTTAATTCTAAATTTAAATTATTATCCTACAGATTAAGGAATGGCTGTGTTTGAACTGCCAGGTGAAGAAAGCTCAGGTGTCTTCCTCTGTCCAACCACAGCCACAGGTTAGCAAAGCATCTTCACCAACAATACCAGAAAACAAGGAGGCTGTCATACATACTCCAGTTCCAGTGTCTCCACAAAATAAGCTAGATGTTATTGGGAAGATAAGCCCATCAGTTGCTAAAGAGAAAGAAGAGAACAAACGTACACAAGCTACAACAAAACCAACTGAAATGCCAAAACATGATCCATCTCCTGAAAAAATAATTGTACAAGAGAAACCAGAACCTTCTAAAGAAGAATCAGGTTTCTTTAGCTTTGGTTTTGGTGGTGCTCGTTCTGGATCCCCTCAGCCTTCGGTGACTGCTGTCTCAGGGAAGGTTCTGGGATTTGGATCCTCCTTTTTGAACTCTGCATCTAATCTAATCTCCTCAGCCATTCAAGATGAGTCCTCCACACCACCACCAACTTCTCGTAAGGCTTCCACAGCTTCTGAAACAAAAACTACAACACCACCAACATCTCGCAAAGCATCAGTGGTTTCCCAAACTTCAGATAAGAATACACCAACACCACCTGCTTCTAGGAAAGGATCTGTTAATTCACAAAAAGCTCCACCTACTGGTGACACAAAAGCACCTACAATAGACAAACCAAAGGAGGACAAAACGGATGAGAAGCAGGTAACAGAAGCAGTGGCAGCTCCGAAAGCTGAAACCAGAACATGTCCTCTTTGTAAAGTCGATCTTTATGTGGGTTCAAAAGACACCCCTAACTACAATACCTGCACGGAGTGCAAGAACATTGTTTGTAACCTCTGTGGATTCAACCCAACGCCCCATCAAACAGAGGTAGGAGACTGCTACTATTTTGTTATAACTGTTGCTAGTATTAGTGGTGTAATGATGGAGATGGGGGCATGCGGATTCAAATGCAAGCTCTTTATTCAAATCATGTTCAGAACAGGCAGGGTCAAAAACCATGGCAAACATGTATGTCGGAGGCAGAGAACAAGGAAAGTCCAGTATGCTAGCATTGTTGATTAAGTGGCAAACGATGTCTAAAATGGTGCAAGACAGAGCAGTAAATCCAATAAGAAGGTGAAGGTCAGTACACAGTGAAAACACACGTAAAACAAGACAAAACAAGAAATTGGGTAAACGCTTTGTAGGAGATAAACACACAATACTCAACGAATAGGTTAAAAACTGCTTTTAAAGTGGAGACAAGAGGGTTACAGAGGGGGTGGAGCTGATTAATTGACATGGGAACTAACAAGGGGGCAGAGACTAAACAGGGGGGCACTTAGGGTACAATGCAGAAACACAGACAGGGGTAACACACATAACAGTCCGTGGTGGAGTGCCCTCTGATGGAGCTCGAGTGCACTCTTGCCGGTGATCGTAACAAGTGGTTTCATGTCAATGTTGTATCAATGTCATGGAACAAAGAATTGCTGAATTCTTTTTAATCTGTCTTTACAGGTCAATGAATGGCTTTGTTTGAACTGCCAAACACAGCGAACATTAAATGGAGTGGAACCACAAGGACCTCCAAAAATAAAGCCCTATGAACAACCTGAAAATGTTTCAATTTCAGCACCGCCTCCAAGAACAGAAAGTGTAACACCAGGGGCACCGTCATTAGTGTCAGCTGAGGTTCCCAATGTTGCTGAAACTCAGAAGAAAGATATTCAAGCTGCGGCCATCCCTGATAAAACTAAAATTCCTGTTCCAGTGGATATCCAAAAGAAAGAATCAGTCTCAGCATCACCAAAACCCCCAGAGACTAACAGAAAGTCAGAACCTGCATCTTCTCAGAAGAAAGATACATCAGATTCAAAGAGAGACACAGAAACTGACACAAACTTAAAGGAGTCTGACAAGTTTCCAGAAAAAGTTGCTCCTCCTCCACAGGCAGAGCCTCCAAAACAAGAATCCAGTTTCTTTGGTTTTGGATTTAGTGGTCCTAAGATACAACCTGCTAAGCCCTCTGAGTCAACCACAGGGAAACTCTTTGGCTTTGGTGGCTTGACAGAAACAGCAAGATCTCGATCACCATCACCACAGACTGTTTCTGCTGTGTCTGGGAAGGTTCTGGGCTTTGGATCCTCTGTATTTAGCTCAGCATCTAATTTAATCAGCTCAGCTGTACAGGATGAACCTTCTACAACACCACCTACTTCTCGAAAGGCATCCATAGTTTCCCAGACTTCTGCTAAGACTACTCCTCCCACATCTCGCAAAGGTTCTGCAGTGGCACAAGTCTCTAGTAAAATAGAAGATACCAAACCACATACAGGACAAGATGCATTGAAACCAGCGGAGAAAAAAGCAGAAATCAAGCAAGTCACAGCACCCAAATCACCTCAGAAACTTGCTCCTGAAGAATGCAAAACCAATTGTCCTATATGCAAAGTGGAACTCAATATTGGTTCAAAGGATGCAAAGAATTTTAACACATGCACAGAATGCAAGACAACAGTGTGCAGCCAATGTGGATTTAATCCAGTGCCTCAACAAACAGAGGTAGGACATTTAACCTCTACTTTTCACACTTTCATGACCCATGTACAGTACCAGTATTTACGTACACTGAGCCAATATATCTTGCATTGTCATCATATTACATACAGAACATAACAATGTAAATATATATTTTTTTTTTTAACTGCATAAAAAAGAAAATTAAACATTTGAATTAGAAAAGTAAACAAATAAAATAAAAGTTAAATTCAAAAACAGGAAACTTACCATGCATTTCTATCATTCTATCATTAATTTTATGTCTCTGTTTACTGCTGCTAAGTACAGTATATCTTTGACTTTTTGTCCGATAAGTGCCCATTTGCTGTATTTTGTTATTAAAAACAATATTTAAGAGGGGCCATTTGTAGTTAGAATTTCAGTGTGGCAAGCAATTGAAATTCCCAAGAGACATTCTGTAGCAGTGTTACTTGAGGCAGTTATTTTGTGTAATTAAAAAGTATACAAATAAGTGCAACAACAGTTTAACTTTTACCCTCATTGGCTTTTTTTATGTTTTTCACTTACAGAAATGTAATATAAGGATTAAAAAATGGTCGTAGAGCCGATGCTAAGTGTTATTTATTTTAATGGTTTTTTATTTTTTATTTGTTGTATTATTGTATGTGAAAGCATCAGTTTTTGTAGTTATTTTCTAGAAACCTAGTGCAAGATCTTGAAGTAGAGGATAAAATGTATGTAGTATGTATAAAATTGTCTTATAATTACTGCAGGTTGAGGAATGGCTCTGCCTCAATTGCCAGGTCCATCGGGCACAGGCAGGGATGAAAACATTTGAAAGTCCCACAGTGAAACTTCAGCCAGTTCCCTTGGTGAAAGACAACCAAACTCCATCCAAAGTTGAAAAGGTATCTACCGTTCCAGTTAAGTCTAAACCTGATGAAACACCTGCTCCAGCTGAAAAGAAAGCTGCCACTGCTCAAGAAATAAAGAAAGAGATCTCAGTTCCAAGCCCTCAACAAAAGGCAGATACTGATGCTAAGGCTACTGTTACAATCACCCCAAGAAAAGAGCCTCCTAAGCAAAACAATACTCAACCAGATCCTGCAAAAACACAACAACAGCCGCCCAAAGATGCAGCCATTCCTGTAAAATCTGCCCCACTTGCCGAGGTTGGACCCCCAAAACAAGAATCCAATTTCTTTGGTTTTGGATTAGGTGGTCCTAAAGCACCGCCGCCTACTAAACCATCTGAGTCAACCACAGGAAAGTTCTTTGGTGGATTTGGTGGACTGACAGAAACGGCTAGATCTCGGTCACCCTCACCACAGTCAGTTTCTGCTGTCTCTGGGAAGGTTCTGGGCTTTGGATCATCATTATTTAGCTCAGCATCTAATCTGATCTCTTCAGCTGTTCAAGATGAGCCATCCACAACACCTCCAACTTCACGCAAAGGCTCCACAGTTTCTACTGAGTCTGGTAAATCTACTACAGCACCGGCTTCTCGCAAAGCTTCAGTGGCCTCTGCCAAGGCTACACCACCAACATCTCGCAAAGGATCTGTTGCAACAGAACCAAGCAAGATACTATCTGAAAAAGAGAACAAACCACCTGTTGAAAAGAAACCAGAGCAGCTCAATGAGGCTAAAGTATCAAGGATACCTACTTCAACAAAGGATAATCCTGAAACTGGACAGGATAAATTAGGAAAAGTTCCTGAAAGTGCATCTCAACCATCCACCTGCCCACTCTGCAAAGTGGATCTTAACATAGGATCGAAGGACCCTCCTAATTACAACACCTGCACTGAATGTAAAAGCGTTGTATGTCATCTCTGTGGATTTAACCCCATGCTTCACCTGGCTGAGGTGAGTCATTAACTATTTTGTCGTCTTACTATAAGTCTTTGTTTCTAAAGGTCTGGTTTTAATATGTGTCTTTTGTAAATAGATCATTTTGATTTCCTCAATGAAGTACTTTAGACTGTTATTTGGAAGTCACTACTCGAATGGCTCTTCTGATATCTAAGTCTGATATCTTTCTTTGCTCTTATGCATTGATGACTAATTAGCCAATGTTCTTGGGTGCACGAGTCTGACAGACAGGAAATCTGGAGTGGTAGGTTCTCCAACATTCAGTTCCTAACCTCTGTTATGCCCACTCATTCTCCAGATGGCTCTTTCCAAATGATTGTAATTTCACTAAAACACCACAAGGGCTGAGGATGCAGTAGAAGAGCCAATAAATGCATTAGCATTCTGTAGGGACCAATGAGTGATTGGCATTCTTTCAGGTTTGGCCAATAACAGCCAGTGTAGATTGAGTCAACAAAATCCTACTAAGAAATTAAGTGACTGGGGGATCCAAAGCCTAGAAAATGAAAGTGGGCTCTATTGTCCCTTTGGTGATTTAAAACCGCTAATAAATGAAACTGTTTGGGAATTCAAAGCATAAAAAATGAAAGTGTGCAGTAGTGTTGCTGTGATAATTTAAAACCGCTGTTTGTATGCAAAACAATTATTTTATTTTTTCTTAAATTAGGCATGCCCTTTGCATTGCAAATGTGGACAAACTTTTGTTTGGTGAGATGCCCAGGCCTTGGATAAACACTAAGCTTGGAGAGCAGAGGCGGTAATCTGCATGAGTGGTATTTATGAGAGCATAGCTTCACGCTAATGCTGAAACGTGCTGAGAGCTGACTCCGGGGGAAGAATCTCTATGTTTGGACAAAATGTGTGATTACGTAACAGGCTGATTAAGAAGAGCTACAGCTTGCAGCACACTGCTAAAGCGTTTGAGGGTTTGAATATGGAGACGGGTAGTGTGCCCCATGATATCCTAATAAATGGAAGTGGTGATGAGGGTGGGGGCTATCAGATGTCTTTCTTGTGGACTGATGGTCTAAAGCTCCCACACCATCTGCAGTGTGCGCATGGCCACTTCCACAGCATGTCAGCCCTCCATCATTTATGATAATATGACTTCCTGTGCTTGTGACCCCAACAAGCTGTGTTCAGTGCTTTCATCAGAACTGTGATTGCAGAAGTAATTTAATGAGAAAACCGTTTGATTTATAGGTACAGCACACTGAAGAAAATGGCATGAGAATAAGGCATGTTACAGTTTTTAATACTCTGTAATGATCTGTTCTGTGTCCAGCTGCAGCTGTTCTCGTGGTGCACTGCAAATCATATACGAGAGTAGCATCTCTGATGTGTGTGGGTTTTTTTTCCTTGTTTTTTTAGATTTAGAAAGTGTAAATAAAATTATAGGCAACAATGGGCGAATATTTAAAATATTTCAATTTTGAATTAATCAGTAAACTCTTGACTCTGTCTAAGAAGCAGTTAACCTGGTAAAATATGCTCCTATGGTGCCTTTACTCTGACAAGCTATAGAAGCTCTGTTTTGACAGTCTTGCTCATATTCTGCCTGCTGTGCATGCTAATGAAGTAACGCCTATGATCCACTGTTTACTAAAATTGTGGATCAGTGCAAATACATTTATGCCATGTCTTTGTAATCAGTATATTTGCAGCTGAAAAAACGCCATCATGTGTGTGCAGTGTAGAAACGGCTGTAGATGTGCAAATTTAACCAATATAATTAACTTTGCTGGGGTGTTCTGCACACCCCATGTCCTCCGATATCAGCTTATGGAAAAACTATGCACTATTGTGTGGATGTTTTATCAATTGATATATTTGCAGCTTTTTCTATATAGTTTAAATGTTTATAAATAGGTTATTTATTGCATTTATAGGTTTGATAGATTTGTTTTGTCCTGTGTCCTGTTATTATTCAGTCCATGGGGTCATTCATTTTCGTTTTATATATTTTTTTAAAGTATTTGCAGGAGATGGCCCTCTTAGAAACTGACAAGCTTGTATTTTCATGTGCTAAATCATATTTGGCACTGCACTGTCATCCTGCCCTTTTGTATATGACACAGTCAGTCTTCTGTAATATGCCCTTAACATGAGCCTTTAACTTTGGCCTCTACAATCCTGCACCTTCACACAAGAAAACAGACCCTGTGCTTCTGATGTTAATTGAAAAATACAGTGTATGCCCAAAAAGCCTTTTGAATGACAATGCACATTCACGTATCTGTCATGCGTAAGGCTGTAGGCGTAGCTTCAAACGCTGATGCGTGATATTAAGATATTTAGTGATATGCCATGTCTGCATCTGGCACACCGTTGGCCAAAAATAGCTTTAGATTTTAATCTACCTCAGCTAGCATTGTGACAGCGGCTCCAAGAAAGCTGTCGCTGGACCCAAGGGGACTTGTATATTTTTGGATGCCATCTAGCAGTCTATGCTGACTTACTTTTTTGCAACTGCAGATTTTGCATAAATAAAAAATAAAGACATTATTAATAAGTAGCTGGTTAGGAAAGATAGAATATATAGGTGAATGTTATGGTCATAATCTACAATTCATTGTCATATATTTATACTAATTTAGCATTTTCTATTTGCGATAATAGTCAAGGTTTCTTGGACTAAAATATGTGATATTAATTTTATGTTAACATTTCCACCTTAGCACAGTGAAGACCTGCAGCTGCCATTAACACGATTGCTGATCGATAGCCTTCTCTAGGTACTATAGATTTTATTTTGACTGATGTCAGAAATCCAACCATTTCTGATTTCTTTAATGCAGCTTTATTGCGATTGACAGTCTTGATTAAGCTTTCAGTTCTTTTCAGTTGTACACATAGCTACTGTATATGAAATACCTGTTGCTAAAGAGAAATTAGATTATGTACACTAATGATGTTTAGTTCACATTACCATTTCCACCTTAGTGCAGTAATGTCCTTTGCTGGCCAAGCAACTGCCATTAAGATGAATGGGAATGCAAATCGATAGCTTTCTCCAGGTATTATATATCTCTTTTTTTTCTGATGTCAGAAATCCAACCATTTCCACTTTCTTTGGTGCAGCCTTCCTGCAATAGATAGTTTGTTTGTACTTAAGATTAAACTTTCATTTCCTTTCAGTTGTTTACATAGCTACTGTATACAGTATGAAACTCTTATTGCAATTGAGAAATTCAATTTCATGTGATATTACTTCTTTAAAGAACAGAGTGTTCTGTTTTGTCTTATACTGTATGCAGTAATGGACTGAGCAGCGGTGGTTACTGTCTGCTGTGTTTCCTCATTGTTCCTTTTTGGTGGTAATACACTGGTGCCCAGCTGTGCCCAAGAGAGTTGTGTATCCTCTCGATGGGATCGAGTTTTCTATGGCATGTCATTAACACGAAACATTGCTCTGGTGGTTTACACAACATGGCCATTGTCACCACGCACACAGTTTCTCTCTTCCTCTCTTTTTCCTTTCAGTCTTGTGTGTGCGCACATGTGTGGGTGTGTTTTGGTGTGTCTGTGTTTGTGCCCTGGATGCTTTATTCACAGTAATATGATCATCCCAGTGGTGCATTGCGTGGCAAAGAGTTCAAGGTGTGTTCTGCTTGCTAATAAATTATGTTTATTATACAGAGACTCTGAGAGGCACGTTAAACCCGCTAGACTAATTTAATGCCATTAACCAGCTTGTATCGTATAACCTCACCTGTAAGGGGCTACAGTCTATCTTTTTTATGGGGCCAAGCACCAAAGGCGTGTGGGCATATATTGCATCTGTTAGCCATCTTAATCTTTCTCCTAGAATGGCATCATTCTTCCATCCACAGTTGAAAGTTTTAGATACTCTATTGTTTAAAAGTTGTTAATAAGTTTAATATTTAAGAAATTAGTATTTTATTAAGCAAGAATGGATTAAATTGATTAAACGTGATGTAATGATAATTTAAAAAAAAATGCTGTTCTTGTTATAATAATTAAAATGTTACTTGAGGAGCAAATTATTATATTGTAATGTTTTCTGAAGGTAATGCCCAGCTAACAGGGAATATTCTCGTAACTTTGGCTAATGTTCTCTAAAGGTTCTCTCAAAAATACGTTTTTGCCTAACGTTACTAGAACATTTCCTCAATGTTATCTGCAATTGATAAACATTTTAGAAAAGTTAGCATAAAAACATTGTTTTGTTATTGGAATGTTCTAAAAAAAAGTCAGTATAAAAACGTTATCATTGTGTTGTTGGTGGAATGTTCTAAAAACATTTTTAATAACTTTCTTATAATCGAACAATAATGTTAATAAAACGTCTAAAAATATTTATGTTTTGAACTTTCTAAGAACCTTTAAACGTAACGGTTTTATAATTTAATAGAAACGTTAGGAAAATGTTCTTCGAACATTAATAAGAGACTAAAATGTTTTCAATAACGTTCTTAACCAAACAAGAACGTTAATACAACGTCTAAAAAACTGTACGTTCAAAACAAAACGTTTTTATAACTTCATGGAAACGTTACGAGAATGTTTTAATAATGTAAAATTGTTAGCTTGGTTGCTGCTGAAAATTAAACAAGAATAAATTACATTGTTAAAATTAATAAAATAGAAAATATATACGTTTTACTGTATTATTCAATCAAATACTGATTGGTGAGCTTATGAGACTTCTTTCGAAAGCAAAAATCTGCGTCCAAACTCTGAACCAGGAGTGTGTGTTTTAGCTTTATTAAATGGTATCATTTTTTATTATGGTATCATTTTTCTTAGAATTTTGGCAATTTTAATTTATTTCCAACAGATATATAATATTTTATTTTGTTGAAAGAATACTTTAGCCTCATCTAACAATTTTCTTTGGATTACCCCTCCTATTTTTGGACATAGAATTTACGTCCACATTTTTGACACAAGAATTGCAAAGCATTTATGTTAAAATGATTAGCAGAATTCTTGTAATGACATCTCATACTAAAAAATAATTTCATACTAAAAAAGGAACTCTGTATTTGTTAACACTAAGCTTTAGGTCAAAAGCAATGATGCAAATATGAATCTGCTTTTAGCCTTTGAACCAGTTGTTTTCAAAACACTAGCTGTCAGCAGTTGTCATGACTACGCAAATCTGTGCAGCCTTACAAGGTATGTTCCACAAATCTACTCAGCATTACAATATTCCATTCCACAAGTGTGCTTGGCTCCATAATTGCTGCTTGCAGCAATATGTTTTAATGTACAGGCATAAAAATAGACAATGAAATGTAAGTCTGTTGCTTTCATTTCTTTCTATAAAAGATATTAGAATGATTTTCGAGCAGTTCTGCAGCAAGCACAATTATCAGGAATTACACTGCAACAGATCTAATTCTCCTAATCTTTGACCTGCACAGTTTTAATGGCATTTATAGGTTGCACACATCCAAATGCGTGAGATTGCCTCTGTCGCAAATGCTGCAGGAGTCACAGACAGCTGTAGGAAGAGATTTTTCATATTCTCGAATGCAGACTGCAACTGTTGCCGAGTCAAAAAGGAGAGCTGCCCTGGAGGAGACGGTGGGTGTATAAATAGTCTGAGGCGAGACTAGAGAGATGCACCTAACCTTTTTCCCTTCTCGCAAGCTGCTTTTAAAGCAGTGAGCTTTCTAGATGCATGTACTGTAGGTAAATGATGAGAATTAGATTTGTTACAGCATGTACTGTAGGTAGGCTCTTTAAATGAGAGCAGTCAAAAGAACATCACCAAGGCAGAAACAGAGCATTTTGAAGCACTCAGCATAGTTTGGTCATTTATAAAGAAAATTGGAAAAATTTCATCTTCTGTCTTTCAGCCTGCACCTGAGATAAATTGCATGTCTTCAATTATACTTTTTGCTGAGACACGCAGGAATAAAAAGAGGATATTGTTTTAAAAAACTTGTATCTACACCTCTCTCTGTTTATCTGCTTTCAGTCATACCGGTGGGCGGCATGGTTTGGCTCTGTGCCTTCAGTGCCGAGCACTCTGCTTATTACAGATTAGTAGGTCAAGATTCTCTATTATCATTGGGCCTGATTTATTGAGACTGTACCGCTGCGGGGGTGGTTGAAAGCTCACTATATTAGCCAGTTACAACCGTTGCCAAAGGCAGCTGCCAGGAATCAATAAGGTGTCAGACGCTGCTCTGCAGTGCTGTGGTCCCGTGGAGGAATAGCACCTCTAATATATAACTTTGGCTATAAATTCATCTTACTTCTCAAATGCAAATCTGTTCCTGCTTTGTAGTACAGACAGGCTGACAAAATAAAACTCTGACTGATGCTTACTGGGCTGTAGTTTTATTTCTCCTGGAATGTGCCTTGAGATGTTTCAGAATATTACGCAAACTTGTGGCATGTTGCTACTAATGCAATTGTATTCTTTCTAAATGAGCTGCAGCTTGGAATGCTGTTATTATGCATTTATTTACAGAGCAACCTTTTGCAGCAGTGAATGTTGAATACAAAGTGTTATTATCCTAATGGCTTTTGGCATTGCAGAATGTACTGCCCTTAGCAGATGAATGGAAGAGCTATATCTTAAGGAGCTCTTAAGGAATAATGCAATTGTCTAGATGGCTGGAGAGTTACGAGTTGCCGTGAGTATAGCATATATTGAAATGATCCAACTTATATGGCTAAGCCATTAGCTATTACGTCAAGTCATCCTGGCTGGCTGAAGTTGAACAGATTTAACAGATTAGAGCTTGGTAAAAGGTCAGATATCTTCTTCAGTGGAGTGTGCCTTGTTGTGTTGCTGTAAGGCTTGATGAGTCGTATCATCTGAAAGCTGATGTGTTTCTCTCTGGGGTTAATCGCTGAGAACAAAGGAGCATGTGAGGCCTGTCTCCAGGCCTGCTGGTCCTCGCTAGTTGTGTGTAATTAAAGAGGACTTTGCATGGCGTTCAGCCAGGCCCGGCTGGTTCAGAACCAGCTGTGGCGGACACAGAGATGCATTTGCGCAACAGGAAGGACCAAGTAATAATACCATTCACTGTAATTCTACTAGGATGCTACCAACACAACGTAAGGACAGCCAAGAACACTGGACATAAGAACATAAAGCAGCAGCAAACTTGAGTATATATACTGTAAGGATCTAATACAGTACTTAGAGAACCAGTGATGTCAGATATTGTTAGCATTTGTTGTTTTATTTACTAGATTTACTGAGTACCTTAGTGTTGAACCTTATTAGAAGCACTTTATTCTGTGTGAAGCCTCAGCATTGCCCCTGAGGGTTGAAACAATGGTGGAAAATAAAAAACAAAACATTTATTTTTAAGGTGTTCATGAAAGCATGATTCGTAGCTCTGGAAAAAATAATGCAAATTTAATAGATTCTTAAAAGGTCAAATAAAAATAATTTTGTAATTTTTAATTTCTGTAGTCAACGCATTTTTTGGTTATAGTCAGTATTTCAAGAAATTAATATCTGTGACTGCAATTGTGCGATACACACTCATATATCTAAACAGTAAATATTAACTAGTCATCACAAACAACTGAAAGAATCATTAAAAAAATTATGAACGTTCTGAAAATCTTTTCATCAATCAAACATCGTAAAGAGTAAGAGTTTGTACAGTGTACTAGTAGTTTTACCATTTTATATTCCATAGTAAATGGCACGAATGTCAAAACAAGTGCAACCAGCCTTACTAACACTACGAGGTGGGAAGCTATGATGTTGGGTAATGTTGCATGATCTTTCACTGCTGTGTTGTGTGAAAAAAGTCAAGTAAAACCGAGTGCAGAATTTATCGTTCTCGTTCTTATGTAGGCTGGATTGCAATCTTTTAAAGCACTGACAAGAATGTGCTTAAAATGTAGGCGTTTTTTTTTCTTGTGAAACATTATTTCCTCATCCACCAGAGATTAGGAAATTCCTTGTTGCTGTATTTCCATAGTGTAAAATGTGAAACTAACAAATATGCAATATATTTTTCCCAGAGAAGCGTAAATCACCTACAAATAAATCATATATGTATCACAAAAGAATCGTGGCTTTGTTAATCAAGGGCGCTGACTTTGATATTTCTTCCCAAATGCTTGAGCGGCATAATTGATCTCAGAGAGCAATATCTCTCCTTGACTGCTCTTTGTAGAATAAATATAATCACCATGACATGACAGGTTGATCTGAAAAGCAGACTTCTGCCCTTTTCACATTTTTCTACTCTAATAAAGAAGCAAAGCTGAGGAAGATAATTTAGATAATATAGAGGAAGAATTTTATAAACAAAATGAAGATACTTTGCAACTTTGAATGTTGACAAAATGTTCTGAAAAAGAAAATGGTCATATACCCACACTATTGGAATCAACAAGGTTTGCATATA
>JAUMHR010000075.1:15648819-15660465 GCA_032361145.1 Enteromius fasciolatus | reverse complement strand
AGCTCCCAACCCAACTTTGTGAATAGATTAACGGCGATATTTTTTTTATCGCGCGATAAGAGTCTCGCGTTAACGCACCGCGTTAACGCCGATAACGGCCCACCACTAATATATATATATATACCGTAGTCAACATTTGACGTGTATCAAAACCTGTCATCAAAGCTGTTCTATATAGACTTTATGTAGTATATATGTAGTGAAATCCAAAATTATTAGTATCTTATTTGAAAATGCTGATGGTTGACAAAATAATTTTATTTTATTATTATTTTTTTTTTTTTTAATACACATTTCTAATATTGCAAACACTTTTGTAGGAATGATTGGTACTACATAAATAAGCCATTTATCCAAACTTATTTCCTCTCGTTTTTAATACATTCCAATAACTTTATGGTGTTTTCATAATTTTGGATATTGCATTTATACCTACAGTATGTGGCAATAAAATGTAATTCTGATTCATTCATTAGTTTATTTATTTACAGTTAAATATGACCTAGACATGTTATATATATATATATATATATATATATATATATATATATAATATTATAATAATAACAACGGTGCACTGAGTTATTATGCCATGCTGTTGGATTGTAGGTGCATGTGTTCACAATCTTTTTTATGCAATCACTTTTGTAGGAATGATTTTTAATGAAGATTTGAATCATATGTAGTGTTTATTTTAAAATGCATTATGTTCTACATTATATTTACGCACATAATTTTTTTTTATTTTGTAATTACATTCTAACACAAATTCTAAGGGATTCTGATTCATTCATTCGTGTATTTACAGTTAAATATGACCCATACGTGATAATTTTGGCATAATACTATAATAACGGAGCACTGAATTAATATGCTATGCTGTTGGATTGTAGGTGCGTGTGTTTACATTCTCTGTGGGTCAACACAACTATGACACCGGGCCAATAAAGTGGATGGCCTGTGCTAATAAGGGTAAGTATTGCTCAGTCTGTGTTTGCCCCCTAGTGGCAGAAGCACAAAAATAAAATTAAATAAATTACTGATTTACAGTATTTTTAAACATACGTCATATGTGTTTTAGGATATTTCTACGAAATCCCATCCATTGGAGCCATTCGCATAAACACACAGGTCTGTATAGTGCCATAGCATTTCAAATCTGACTCATGTTGTTAGAAAGTTGTTTAGAAGTATGTGAAGGTACAAGGAAGACCACCCAATGATTGCATTTGTTACTTAGGAGTATCTAGATGTTTTGGGCAGGCCGATGGTCCTTGCAGATGCCAAACAAGTGCAGTGGACCAACGTGTACCTGGACGCTCTGGTACAGCCCTAATGTTTAAATAAACAATATAGGAATTGTGAAAGTGCATTGTGTTTGATTGTTTTTGTGTTCTCTTCATGACCTCAGGAGTTGGGCCTAGTCATCACAGGCACGCTACCCGTGTTCAACAAGACCAAATCCAGAGGATCTCGAAATCAGGTCAGGTCATTGTTTATCTTGGTTTTCCAGTTGATTTCCCCCCAAAAAAAGTTTGGATACCCTCACAAATTCTTGATTTTTATTACTTTTTAGAAGTTTGGATGAAAGTGAAATAATTAAGAAATCAAAAGACCATATACTGTAAAATCTTGAACATCAGTTTATATTTTTATATAATTATACACTACCATTCAAGTGTTTATTTTTCTAAGTTTTTGAAAGAAGTCTATTATATTCCCCAAGGCTGCATTTATTTGATAAAAAATACAGTAATATTGTGAAATATTATACATTTTTCGATGGAAGCCCTTTTCCGCTACAGAATATATAATTACTAATTAATTAATATTAGTTTTTATCTTACAATTCAGACCTTTTTCTTGCAATTCTGACATTTTTCTCACTCACAAGTCTGTTCTGAGGGTTGTGACGCATGAACAAAAGTCAGAATTGTGAGGGGAAAAAACAATTATGTGGTATATATTGTAGTTCTTAAATGCTTAATTTTGTACGAATATGAATGTAAAATCTGAAAAAGTATTTGTGAAATTGATTTTATATATGTACTGTAAAAGGTTTACATTCTTTTTACATTAATAACAGCAGCATATATAGAAAATGCAAAGATTATTTCTAGTGCTGTCAATCAATTAATCATGATTAATCGCATCCAAAATAAAAGTTTTTATTTACGTAATATATGTGTACTGTGTATATTTATTAGGTGTATATAAACACACACACGCATGTATATTTTTCAGTAAAATGTGATTTTTATCTGTTAAATATATTCATTTATAATATAAATTATATGAATTTAAATGAATCAAAATATATACTTAATTGTTTGTATATACACAACACACACACACACACATATATATATATATATAATTTTTTTATTATTATTATTTTTTTGGATGTAATTAATCATTTGACAGCACTAATTATTTCTATGTTAACACAATTTGATTAAAAAAATAAATAAATAAAAACAGCATGTGTACATATAATTTTAAATCGTCACAGGTCTTTAAGTGCACAAAAAAAATTAAAAATAACGATGTTTCAAACTTAGCCCCAAAAGCAGGAGCTAAGTATTCAAATGAACACAGACCAGAACACCAGATGTGTCATTAACAGGCCCGATACTCTAATAATAGTACAAATCTTCAAACAAACTACTATTTTTGTCACAGTTAATAGGGATAGAGCAACTACTGACGCAAACGTGTAAACCGTATTATCTCGCGAACGTATTAACCATGTGGACAGTGACCTTCTCAGGAACACTACAAAAGCAACAGATATGGAAAATAAATACAGTATCTTATCCTAAAGTTTCCCAGTTGGGGGTCAAAGGATCAGTACGTTGTTTTTGTCTGCCAAACCGCTTGACCCTCTGAAAGCTGCCATTACTTTCCATTCGCCAACTTCGTCACTGGCTTCTTTGGTAAGGTTAATAAACCATTTCCAGTACGGATGACGAGCGTTGAGGCCATTAATACGTGACGCTCTACACCTTCACATAATTTCATGGTGGTTATTTTTGCCCAAATGCAACGGTTTGTGGTGACGTGAAATTTCATTCAAGGTTTTAGGCTTTTCCAAGTGTAGTTTTGCCTCATATTTGTTTGTAGATTTCACTCAATTGCATATCAGAGTGCAAACTTTGTGTTTTTTGATCTCTTTTAGCATCAGAGCCAGTTGATTTTAGGAGTGATGGGGGTGGATGTGTCTCTCGATGATATCAAAAGATTGACGCCCCGCTTCACAGTGAGTACCACAAACACTCGCGTATATTCAGGATTTCATGCAGATTGTGTTCCAGTTTAATAAAAAAAATACAAAAGGAATGAAAGTAAAAATATAATTGAACTAAAATAATATTCCTCTATTATTTACTCTTTATTTATTTCAAACCCAAATTGTCCAAATCCACTTTTCTTCTGTGAAAAAACAAAAGATGATATGATAAATGTTTAAAAGTTGTTGTGTGTGTGTGTGTGTGTTTGACCATTTCTGACTTTAAATATATATGTACTGTATATATGTTGCCTCCATATTAAGTTCAATCAAAAATATTATATATTTAATATTATATAAAACATTTTTATACATAAAATATTTTACTTTTAAATACAACTAAAAAACACAATTGATAAATAAATAAATAATAATTAAAAAATGTTTCTTGAGCACCCAATCAGCATTAAAATGACTTCTGAAGGATCACGTGACACTGAATACTGGAGAATTGGCTGCTGAAAATTCAGCAAATTAAAAATTACATTTTAAGATATGTTAAATTATAAAACAGTCATTTTAAAATTGCAATAATAACCTTTTTAACTGAATTTTAATCAAATGAACGCATGCTTGGTGAGCATTAGAGACTTTGAAAAACGTAAAAATTTTACCAACCGCAAACTTTTGAACAGTAGTGTAAAATAAAATCTGAAGTGTCAGTCGCGTCGCACCAGTTTGATGTCAAAGACGAGACAGGCGAGAATTGCAGGGCTTCAAAAGACATAGTATATAGTGCCAGAATCACAAACTAATTTTATGGTGCTTTATGGTACTTTATCTCAGATTTGGTGCTTGACAGCCCTATTTGTTTTCATTGCATGAGGGAAAAAAATAACTTGAGAAGAAAGAAAATCTGGTTTTGGGACAACGTGAGGGCGCGTAAATGGCGTCGAGTTTTCATTTAGGGTGAACTATTCCTTGAACACTACATAATTCAATTTATAAGAGAACAAAGCGAAGCTCATGTGTTAGATGTTTTCTTTGCGGCCTCTTTGAGTCGCTGTAATAGGAATAACACGGCACGCATAAGATAAATGCGCTATTGTTCTGCGGTCTGCCATCTTGCGGTTTCGCCTCCTTACAGTAAGATCGCTCTTAAGAGGACGTAAGCCCTTGTACATTACATCTGTTTGTACTTACATTTGATTTGTAAATGGTTGTGATTTTCTGTTAAGCTCAGAGGAATGTTTCCAGATGAACCGACACATTTGATTAACGCTAAGTGCTCGGGGGTGATTGACAGCTCGGGTCGGTGTTCTCGGGGGATATTAGACAGTACCCCGCTAGTGAGGGATTAACCGCCACATCTCGGAGGAACCAGGCCCATTCGGTCCAAGCTGGGATTTGGGTTTGATGGTGGTCGTCTTTTTCGAGGTGTCCTCACTGTTCTCTTCTGATTTCATTTCAGATTGGTCCTAACGGATATTATTTCGCAATTGATCCTAACGGTTACGTGCTGCTCCATCCAAACCTGCAACCAAAGGTACCGAAGCATTTTCTCTACCCAAATACCTCAAATATGACATCACAGCACATTTGTGATCCAGGAAGAGGTTTTGAGGCTGTTTGTGGTGGGAAACCGTGACATACTTGTCTAATACAGTTGTTTCTTGTTTGGCAGTGGTGTTATTTAACATCTGTAGATCTCTCTTTCTCTTATCACTATATCCCCTTCCCTTTTTGTCTGGGTATATGTGCTGCATATTTATGTTCGTTCTCACCTGTGTGTGTGTGTGACTTTGAATAGCTTGTACACATGGCTGTGTGTTCATGTATGCATTTATATCAAGCATATGTTCGGTATTACGGAGGACCAAATTTACGAATCTGCCGTTGAAATTCCCGCTGATCTGAATATTGTCCCTCATAACACTGATGGTGTATTGGATTTGGCATGGAGGAACAGTTTGAAAGGGAATGAAAGCCATTCAAAATGCTAAATCGTATCGAATTTTACTTTTTATAAGCTGCAGTCCAAATTTATCCGAATTTTTGAACAATGGTGTTATGAGTGACCTTAAATAATTTGTAAAATTCATTTTTTATATTAATTTATTTTAAAAATGCATAAAATAAAACCCCCACACACATTTTTACAAAATATATATGAACTTTCAATTCATCAATAAATATCAAAAGTCAAATTAGAGTCAAATAATTATCACAATTTCCACAAAAATATTAAGCAGAACAACTTTCCGCTTTCTGTTTTCAATGTGTTTCTTAAGCAGCAAATCAGCATATTGTATTTGATTTCTAAAGGATCATGTCACACTGAAGTCTGGATTAATGATGCTGAAAATTCAGCTTTGCATTCACTGGAATAAATTATATTTTAAAATTGAAAACATTAATTTTGCAAATATAATCTTACATTAACCTAATTGCGATTTATTTATTTTTATTCTCTCTAAATTTTGCATATTTACTTTTAAGTTGTTGTATCAGTATTCATTTAGTTTCATTTAGTAGCTTGTTAAGGAAGTCCATTTCCACCACATACAAAAAAAAATCTGAATTATATAATATTACATGATTACATATTAAGTAATAATGATAATGAGATATAAACCCTTAATTATAAGATTAACAATCATAATTTTATGATGACACAAAATTTCACTGTCAGATTTTATTACATTTTGTCTCAAATGTCATATTTCATAATTATAATTCTTTTTTTCTTATGTGCTTTTTAGTGTAGTCTCAGTAGTCTCAAAAATAGTTAATACCACATTCCATTTATCTATCCCATGACTCAAAGCATCTGCGAGTGATTCAGTTCATATCATTATTGACAAGTGTATCTGACCTCATATGTAAAGCCATAGATTTAGAATGTATGAACATGCATTTGCGGTGTGTAAACAGCCGCTCATATAGTTTTTGCTTTGGATCGGAGCACACAGCCCCTCCGCTGGGTGAGCTTTGCACATAACCTTTGCAAATCGCCCGAAGTAATGCGCCGTGCTTCTGGCAGCGAACCTGCATACATGTTTCTCAATGCTGCTCCACTACACTTCTTACATATCAGTCTGTTTACAGGTTCTTTTGATTCTGGTCTCCAGCCACACACACAGGCCGGTCTGTATTTCATCTTTTAAACAAAGAATGTGAAAGAGAAAAGAGATCACGTGTGTGCGTTCAGGGTCATAGTTTATCCTCGGTCTGGATGGTAAAAGCACCGTTCATCACCCAGTCTCAGACAACCCCAGCCCACCACGACAATCTCGCAAGTTAAGGAGGTAAAATGCATTAAATATATTATGTCTGGATAGCTGTAGATTGAAAATCGTTTAGACGTTCTCTGATTTAAGCTCAAAATGTAATCGTGAAGAGTTATACATGTGCGGGACTCGACAATCAGGATGACTCGGGGCCAGTGTGAGATCTAACATTCAGCATAAACATTTGGTTTCGGTTGATGTATTTATGCTATATGTAATTGAAGTATGTAACGAAAGTAACGTAATCTAGCCAGCTAATGTTTTATTTATTTTTTTCTGAAAGTTTGACTAGTGATAGTAATGGAAGTGGAATGAGTAAAATGAAAAGAGTAATGTTTGCCATTGCTTTCCAAAAACAAAACAAAACTTAATTAAATTAATTACTTAATTAAAGGAAGTTATTTTTTACTTTATTCTACATAGTTATAGGAAGTTATAAGATATTTTTGTATGCATATTGTAGCTTATATATATATATATATATATATATATATATAGTTTACTATATATAAATGTAGGGACTATATTTAGATATATTTACTATATTACTATATAGGGACTAGTTTTCTAAACTACTGTACGTGTGAGCTTCGATTCTTATCAGCTGTCGTCCATGATCTTCATGTACCATTTTGGATGGGACTAACACCTCTGTGTTTATTACAGAGGTGAGAGGGTCTGTTTTGTACATCTGGGCGTCACAGAGACCGCACGCTCTGCATGCGTGCATTGCTATAGTCATTCAGATTGATTACAATTAGTATAATTACAAATACCATGGTGAAGCTAAATGGCTAGTACAGCAAAATCATGTTAATGTGTGGTTAATTTAGTTCAACTATTATGATTTTTATTTGTAGTAAACCCATGTTTAATTTTGATAATTAAAACATATGTAACCGAGTGCAGAAGTGAACGCGAGTAATCTTACCTGATACTGATATTACAAGCCAGTCAGAGTTTAGGTGATCTGGAACTTTATTTGTATTTATTTATTTATTTTATCAAATATATTAAACGTGTGTGCAGTAAGAGCATCTACAACATATTGCATTGGCTAAAACACACAATGAAACGCGTTTGTGAAAAATAATATCTTAGACATCGCATTCGCACTCTAGAATTATCTCAGAGGTTGTGAGAAAAACATAGACATGGCAGATTCGGACGGGATTGAAATCACCAAGTACGTCTGTGAAACAAAACATTGTCTAACGACCCCCTGTAAACTAGTCCCGTCGGAATAGGGCTTTACTTTTAGTCATTATTTAGGTAGCACACATATTCTGAATGCCTTCGGCAGAATTCAAATGAGATTAGACTAGATAAAAAAAATGTATCTATGCCCACCCCTAATATATATATATATATATATATATAAATCAAAAACAGTTACTTTATTAATTATAGTATTATTTTGCAATATTACATTTAAAGCAATAAAATAACTATCATGCATATATTGTTTACATAAAATGTATATTATATATGAATATGCATATGAATATTATAATTATAGATTTTATTTAAAATGACAAATATTTATATATTTAACTGACCAAAAAATAAATAAATAAATAAATTCAGATCCAGCAGAAAAAATCCATATTGCTGAGTCCTAATGTGTAACAGTTTCAGCTCTCTGTGCCTGAGGACACCTGGATTGTGAGTTGGGGCAAGTGCTGAAACATGTCAGTGTTATTGCTGAAATGTTGGGTCAGAGAAGTACGATGTTTGCTGTTAAATCGACATTAAAATAACAAAGCTCCAGGTCTTATATATGGAGAATATTAACTTCGGTCCACAAAACAGTCTAATCCAGCATACAGAACACATTTCCGTCCTTGGCGTCAGTATAAGAACGAATGTTATGACATATTTCCATCTTGCCTCAAAGTTTCATCCTCCAGCTTTTGCATTAAAAGAAACGACAGAGATTTCTTCCACTCCCCCGTCAGCCTTTGAAAAGACTTTACCGAAACAAACTCGTAACATAACTTGCGAACAATGCTTTTTTTTTGGATTAATGAGCTCATCTATATTGTTAAAGGCATAAAAAGGAACAAAATGCATGCGCCGTGACAAACATAAACGCCAGCATTATTGCTCCCAGCGGACTCCATGTGCAGAGCAGGCTGCGCGATCCAGTCGGTTTTATTTTAGTTTAGCAAGCCGACTCTGATCGCATCTGAAGGCTTGATCTCTCAAGGACAGATGTTGAGATGCAATCCGGTCTGGCCGTGGATCGGCAGGCTGATTGAGAGAGACACGTAGGCATGGATTGAATCTCTGAACCATGGATGCCGTACTTAACCCCTAGCAGCGCTGATATGCAAACACAAGCCCCTAAACCATGGGGTGCCAGATCTACTGGAAGCAGTTCAAAGTGCTCCACCAGCATCCAGCGGTGCAAAACACATGACTGAATTTGTCGGCTAAAGTTAAGAGAAAGCGACCACTTCGAACGAACTTTGGAGAGTCTTTCAAGGAGACTTTGAACACTGCAGGAAGAGCTAATTTGATTTTGACAGTGCAGAAATTGAACAAACCCTCGTGGTATGTCAGCCATATGTTGTCTGCTCGCCAGAGATCTAAATAATTGTGTTCAAACAGTAGGAAGGCCTACACGATGGGAATCGATTTATAGCGTGCACTTTTATTTCTTTCAAACGATCTCGTCTATGATGGATTACCGTGTTTTACAATCACAGCATTGTTAACAAGTGTGGTCTCTTTCAAGGCTCAAGTCAGTTTTTGGCACCCATAAATAACCCTCTTTCTGTTTTCACTGAAATCCTCTCCATATTTCTCATTAGAACAGGATTCAGAGCCGTCGCCGCAGGCTAAGTAAAAAGCTTGCTCTTACGTTCCCTGAGGTGAGACCGTGCAAACTGTGGTAGTGCGTTCTGTCATAGACATAGAGTAAAATAGTGCTCTACAGCTTGTTTGGCTCCTGTAGTTATAGCACAATATCCAGTATCCCTTCCTATCTGTAATTTTAGACACATTTTACTGTAGTGTGTTTATTACCAAATGTCATTACTACTATTACTGTATACTGTAGTTTTGAAAAGAGTTTGTGATAGTTATGCATAGCCATTTCATACACATTATATATGTTTTCAGTAAGAGGAAGAATAAATAAATCTAATCAAATTTTCTTTACCCTTAATTTGTTTTTTTTTTTGCTTATTTTAAATATTTTTATTTTTTGTAAAAGCCTTTACTTTCACTTTTTGGCGATTTAATGCACCCTTGAATTAATTTCTTCCTATTATATATATATATATATGTGTGTATATTTCTTACTGACCCCAAACATTTAAATACTAGTTGTCCAAAACTGCTAATTAAACTAGTTTAGCAGCCTAGTGGGGACGCCAACACACCAACAAAGCAAATCTGGAACCACCATCCAAAAACACAGCATATGCTTATGATCAGTCATGCTGGTGTTTTCAGCGGGGATATGACTTTAGTAAGTGTGTGTAATGGTTATCAGGAGTGCAAGCATGCCATCTGATGTTTGTTTGTGTCTACAGAGTGAGAGTTCATCGAGATATTTCCTGTCTAGCGGATCAGAAAGATAATGGTTTTTTATTCGCTCCAACCATTACCAGATATACCGGCGAGCTCAGCCTACTGTAGCACGTTCAGCACTCGCATCCAATGCGTATCTCAAGCAGTTGGTATTCATGTCATGTGCTTGTAATCTTGAAGGATTCGGTAATGATTTCTTCATACGGCAGATCTGCGTTCTCACTTGACCTCCATTTGTAATGCGAACAACAAAAAGATGATTTACTGTCCAAGTGAAAACACACGAGTGAAAAATGAGAAGGAGAAAAGGGAAAGGAAAAATGTTTGCAGAGACGGTGTAATGGGGAAACTGCCTGACATCTTTCACAAATTCTGCTGCTTTTTTTTCTCCTAATTGGCAAAATATATATTTTTTTATTTCGACTTCTGAATACAGATTTTTAATAATGCAATGCTTGTTTTGTATCACATATATCCTTTTCAAGGGATAATATGGTATAGCATCTGTTTTGTGTCGTATGTTACATGGCATTGCTTGTGTTAGGGTGAGGGAGGGATTTGGGCGGGACACACAGGAACTTGTATAAATCTTCCTTTCCTGTTTATAAAAATTACTCCTCCTTGGTTAACATTTTGTATGAAAGATGTGTGGACTGGCTAAAGATAACACGCTAGATTCTTTGACAGCGTTTTAGAATAATACTTTGCTTTTGTTGAATGAAGAGGCCACAGGAAGTATTTGCATATTTTAAAAAAAAAGTTACTAAAATAACTTAATGAATTACATTTATTATTTTATTTGTTAGCTTTTGCAATTTGTTTGTTTGTTTTTAGCTGTTTAAAGTTAAAATTCAATTCAATTCTTTCTAACCTATATAAAAGTATTGACCTTCCAACCCAGCAAGTAAAATCAGGTTTGTACCAAAAGTACCCAAATACTTTTAGGGGATGTTACGTATTAAGACATTAAGTATTTCCATTTTGTGTTATTATCTCAGCAAGAAAAGAGCAAGTGGGTATTACTGGCTCGGAGCCACTGCATGCTGTATGCTTCAGATCAGTGCTTGTGTTCATGAGATTCTTTTTAATGAAGTCTTTTTGTGCCTTGGGTTCTGTATCTCTCTCTTGAACACTGTAATTAGTGTGATAATGGGGTTAGTCACCGTGACTCTCAGCGGTGTGTGTGCTATTATTATCATGATCAGCATAAACAGCGACGCCCACATCAGCTGTGACGTGACACGTTCAAGCGTAGGATGTCTTCACACGTGGTAGAAAAGAAATACTGTAGTTGGCATATTTTCACAGTCTATATAAGAAGTGGCAGACATAGTTTCCATCAGTCTTTCTCACACTCTGTAGGATTGACACGTGAAGCCGACACATGTCAGTCAGATCTGGGTGATGTGGGGGGTCCCCGGGGGCCGGTAGCAGAGCAGAGGGTGACCCCGACACTTTGAAACCCTTCCTCAATGTTGTCTGTGTCTCATTACTCCCCTGCTTTCATATTCACTGCTTTCCCTTTGATTTCCTTCTCAATTATATGTCCCTCTTTCTTTTTCTTTCTTTCTTTCTTTCTTTCTTTCT
>JAUMHR010000075.1:15632685-15642841 GCA_032361145.1 Enteromius fasciolatus | reverse complement strand
TTAATATTTTTCTGAAGTAAATACATGTTTATTTAAGAATGTTTTGATGTTTGTATTGCAAAACAGGACAAAATTACTGAGAAAGAAAATAATTTGTTGCTGTTTTTGCTTTAGATCAGAGATGCTGAGAGCATTTGTCTGAGAGGAAAAGAATCCGACGTGGTGCTAATTATATTGACGGCAAATTCAGAGCAGATGTGTGGCCATTAACTCACTGACACATTTGACAGAAGCTTCAAACACCCATTTGCACACAAACAAAGGTCTAATACTACCGTGTTTTGACACGCACAGACACACATACCATATCACGTTGGCCTCCTTGTCTGTTATCAGCCGGTGATGCCCGTGTCATGGTTTTTCTGGTCAGAAGCTCTGTTAATGGCAATAACTAGAGCAGAGCTAATGAGTGACTGTGTATAGACGCAGAGCGCCCATTATACTTAGCTTTTAGTAATTTATAATTGCTTATAAAACTTTAAATTCAAATGTAAATATTTATCTATTTATTGAATTTTTTTCTATTTTTATATTATTCCATTCTAGCTTGATTTAAATTTATGGAAATAATTTGTAATAGTTTTTGTTTTAGTTAACAACATAAACCCTGATGATGGCTCAACAATGAAACTCAGTAACTATCCAATGTCCTCCAAGTTTAGGATGTCTATATTTAATTGAACCATGTTCTTTGTTTAAAGCACATTTTAAAATGGCAATTTTAAGAAGTCTTGATTGATGATTGTCTATGCAAATTTCACAACCATGTTGAATTTTTATCTAGTATCTCAAATCTTTTTAAAAACAGTTTCAAAAGTATTGTAGTTGAGGGTTAAGGCATAGCTAGTTTTATAATATAGTATTTTATAGTATTCTGGGTGGCTGCTTAGTAGCCCAAATCAAGAGTGCCCACCATCAAGAATTTGTTATATTCTAGATATGGCTGTAGTCCCTCTTTCAGTCAGTAAAACTGTTTTGGCCTTTTGTCATCTGCCAAGTGAAGATCTTTAGTCAGATATTTGGTAAAAAAGAACAGTTATACCAACAAAGTTGAACACTAAAATTCAATCTGAAGCTTAGCCTTTAAAGGAATCACTTAAAATATAAAACAAGGTTCTTCACATCTGGCCCTGGAGGTCTGCTGTCCTGCAGAGTTTAGCTACAACCCTGATCAGTATCACCTGCCTATAATAACGGTCTTGTAATGCTGAAGAACATGATTTGCTTGCTCTGGTGTGTTTGATTAGGGTTGAATTTAAACTCTGCTGGACCTTCAGAGCCAGACTTGATGAACCCTGAAAAAATAAAACATTAATATTTCTGGCTCTAAATTCAAAGCTGTTTTAAATAAATGCAATAAATACACACCTTAACTCAGTAAATTCAGTAACGCGTTGCATCTCTTGGCTTTAGTAAAAATATGTCAATTAGATTGCCTCAGCCAAGAACACAATGTTCAACAGTATATTAAGACCAACTGTTTTGTCTGTTGATTTTATTCCAATAACAATTGATTTTCATTGTTCTAACATAAAAATTAGGGTTAATCCTTTGTTTGGCTTGGTGAAAGTGCAGTCCGGAAGTTTCCAAGCAAAGCGACTTCTCCTGTATTCTGAGATGGTCTGGTTCAGTTTTGATCTACTGGCTCACATCAATGGCTGATTGCATGTGCACCTTTGATGTACAAAGAGAGTTTGATGTGACTTCACCAAACACTGGCTGACCTTTTTTTTTGCCGATCGTGAATACCACATGCCAATTTGTTCAACCATCATGTCATTTGATGTTTTCATCAAGCGTCAGAATTATTTTACCATGCCTGCCAAGCTCTCCGCTCACTCCTCTCGTAACTCTCTGTGTTGAATGGAAAGGACTGTCTGCATCCATTTCTTCACGTCTGTAATCTCAAACTCACGTCTTTGTTGTGTGTCCAGGCTTTCACTTAATCTGAAACCACCATCGTCTCCATGTGCATGTTTTATGTGAAATGCTGTTTTCAGAGTATCAGGTTTACAATTTTGGATGTCTTTTGGGACTTTGATGGACTGCGGTAACTTTGTCTTTCTCTTTGTCTTCTGATTGGTTGGATTTTCATCACAGGGAACAAGGGCAAGTACTGCACCCTTCTCTTCTCAGACCTTCATGTTTTACTTCATTTATCGGTTGTTGTATCATTTCTTTTCAGGGTCATTTGCTTGCATCTATTTTTGTCCTTTTTTCCAGAGCGTTCATCTCCCATCTGTGTGTGTTTTATCAATGTAATCTGTTACTTCTTACGAGTGCATTTCATATCACATAATGTTTTTTTTATCTATAAACATTAATTCTGCATGCTGTTAAATACTGCTTTTATTTTTTTTACATGACAACTTTTCATGTAAAACAACTTTAGTCAAATCAGCAGAAAATTTTGATACCAATAACTAGAGATTAGTATGGTTGCTAAAATGCTGATATACTGTATATTATATCCCTGTTGACAAAAAATCATCTTAAATCATCCTAAAATGGTTTGATGGTCTCCCAATGCTGGTATATTGACTTCTTCTACTGGGTTTTTGGGTAGCTTGGCTATATTAAACTCAGCTTATTTGTTTGTTTGTTACTTACTTTTTTAACATCCCAGTTTCTTTTGGTTGGGGTTTGCAATGGCCAATGCTGATACCAGTAACTAAAGATTGGCATGGTTGCTACAATACTGGTGTGATATCCATATTGGAAAAAAATTATTTTAAATCAGCCTCAACAGTTTGAATTTATTTGTTGGTCTCCCATGTTGGACTTTTGGTTTCAGAAAGTTTTGGGCTGTGGATACCAGTTTAAACCAGTTTAAGCATGGTTTTAGACATGTTTTCACAGCAGGGAAAAACTACTACATTTGAATCAATACAATGAAATACCATTTTGTTATGCCATATTTACTAGTATTTTAGGTTAGACTTTATTTAGACAATCCACTTTAGACATTCTGCTAACTGTAAGTAACTACATGTCAACAAATTCTCATTATTTTACAGCTGCATGTGTACTAACTCTCAGAGTAGACTGTTAGATTCGGTTTAGAGTTAGTAGAATAAGTTGGCATATACTTGTGTATATACTTGTTTCTAAGTTTCCAATAGTCAATATGTTGTATTTTGAGGACCCATCAAAATAAGGTGTAGACAGTCCCCTAATACTCTACTAACTGCTAGTTGACGTTTAGCTGCAAAGCTACTTACTGTAAGTAGAATGTATAAGGTGTTACTGTATTTTATTTGGATAGTTACCATTTATACCAGTTCAAGCTTTGCTCTAATTGGTAAACTCTGAGTTTTATGTTTTTTAATATGCTGTCTAAACATATTTAAATTGCTCTCTCTGTTTGTCTGTAGCCTTTGAAACCATGCAGCAGGAGAAATTTGAGGAATATGGGTACACCTTTATTGCACCCAGGTAACACACACACAGCAGAGATCGCAGACCTCCCACAGGGTTTAGACTTGACAGGTTTATGTAGACTGTATCTAGACTCCATTGGTCTTTGAAGGCCTATAAATTCACACCTTCAGACCCAAACTTCACTCCCCTGAACAATGGATCCCACAGACACAGCAGCAGAAATGTTTCATGAATACGTCACTACTCAGGCTTCACTTTGGTCATCAAACTGTGTGTTTTTCTGTTTTTAAACATTAATAATGTTTTTCAGGGAATACTGTAAGGACCTTAAAGTCTTATCCAACAACTCCCAGTTTCTGATGGACTTCAATGAGTACATTGACAGGAAAACTCCAAATGATCCTCTGTGTGAGTGCATACCTGAACACATTTATCCATCTTAAAATGTGAGCTATGAGCTGTGCTTGCTTATTTATGTTTTTATTAGTGCAAATGAACGTGTCTGAATGAACTCCTTTTATGGATGCATTCTTCACACAACAATGTGCAAAACCACGACAACTAAACAAACAATTCACAGGGTTTATTATAATAGTGTTCTCTTCTCATTATGTTGTTATATACATGTCAGTCCCAGCCATATAGTCTAGTAATCCTTTTTTTGCATTGTCGCAGTGAACATATTGACCTATCGAAGCATAGAATCGGCAAATATTTGGGGTCACCCCTACTATATACTTATATATAGAATGTTAAATTCCAAAGAACATAGAAGCACCCTCATTGAACTCCCTTTTGTTTGTAGTTCAATGTTTAAGTGTTTTATCAGTCAGTGATATTAACCAACTGGACATCAAAGATTACTTATTCAGCCCCTTGTATAACAGCACCTTTTTGCAAAGACTGTGGTTATTTTTGAAAACGTGATGTAGTGATATCAGAGGTGAGAGGGCTCAGATTACTCTATTTTAGCGGCTGAGTCAGGTTGATTCCCGCTCAAATTATGTCAGCGTGTGTGGCGGTCCTGCCGTCTGTGAAGGTGACCCCTGCCAGCGCTCTGTTTAATCGCACTGTAATTGATTAGTCTGCTCAGTAATGACTCCAGCGCTGTCATCCTAATGTTCTTACCCATCGTGACTCACTCTTTTCAGTAAAGAGATGCTATTACTACAGCACTCACGCACGAACACACCCAAAGACCTTTGCTTGGTAGGCATTATTTTTCTCCTGAGAAGTAAGGAAGGTTTTTTGTGTATAAATGTATACGTGTTTATGTAGAAATATATAGACCAATGCAGTGTATACACAACACAATTTCTGTTTTCAATTTCATTACAGCAGTTTTAGGTAAATAAGTGTAACAACCATGAATATTTCTACAGTTTTGTAGTTAGTTTCCACATCCCCGGTCGAAAGGGAGTGGAGTTTGAACATGGGAATATCCTGTTTTCTATGACATAATCCAAAACTATCGACTATAAAGACTTTCCTTTCTCTTTGTCTGTATTGTTCAGGTAATCTCACTCTTGTAAACCGGTTGCTGCTGGACGCCGGTCTCACGGCAGACCTTGTCAAAGTCTGGAAGGACCAGAATGTGTAAGTTTAGAGCAAAACGCACACATGGAACAATATAAAACACTCATCTGCGTCTGTGTGAAATGAGTTTTCAAGTACAAAGATCTCTGCAGGCCAGAGAGACGCCTTCGTATAACAGATGAACACAAAGCTCTATTTAGAGTCCTGACATGAATAAGACTGCTGTCTTTTTGTCAAAAGCAAACTCGAGAGTCTAGCAGTTATAACCAGGATTAAAGAACCCGACTGTGTGGGAGTCCAAAAACACAGTACTCAAAATTGTGTTTTCAATTAAACAAATAGTGTTTCAATTAAATTGGTGCATTGAGGAACGACCCAAATAGTCCATTATGTTTTCTTTTAATTTGGAGGCTGAATGTGTTGTTAGTTACATCAGACGTTCTTGAAGTAATTGAGTTTAAAGTGCAAGGCTAGAATACCTACGCAAAACACTCACAGGTGTAAAGCTAGTCAGAGTTGCTTTGGTTTCTGTTTGTGGGCTTTGGGAAAATTTTAAGCTGCATGCTAAACGTACTGACGTCTTTTTTCGTCTCCATCAGAGATGGAGTTTTGGCCCGGTTTGTGGCTACAGATGGAGGCATTACACGTGTGTATCCTAAAAGGTGAGTTCCATTCACAGTTGTGTGAAATATGTGCACTTCTCCATCCCCATGTGTGCATGTGTGTGTGTGTGACATGCTACATTCTTTGCGATCTTTCCTCTGTCGGCAAGCCCCGCAGGGGTCTGCGGTTGAGACTGAAAGAAAGAGTGAGAGGGGATGTTTCAGAGGATGTTTCTGGTACAGAGTGACTCTTTTCAGATTTCTTATGGGAGCCATGTGCAGCTCTCGCTTTCTTTCTCCTGTCTTTATTAGCTTAAATCTATAACAGCGAGTGCTTGAGTTCATAAACTTACTCTGGTGGTGTTAAACAGCAGGACGGTGTTTAAGAAGCTACAGTGGTGCACTTATTCGCAGTTCATATTTACTTACCTTGGTTGCAAAATCAAAATACCTGTTTTCTATGGGGTTTTTTGGAGCTTCACAGCACCAAGCACAATCCTTTTGTGTTTTCTGGCATTGAGCGGCATATACATACTGCTAATCATCATCTTTTTTGTTTCACTGGGGAAAGTGTAAGATTTGATTGACATGGCTGAGATTGTCGCTTTTAAGATTCTCATCTTCATAAAATGTTTGGCATGTTGTGTTATAGCTTGTCATAGGTATTTGTGTCTCATTGCTTTCTAACTTTAGAAATAATATTTTTCCCCCCCACAATCATATATTTTCCATGAATGTCACATGAATTTATTTTTGTTTATCATGCAGCCATTTATATTCTTTAATTAATAAAATAAACAACCAATAACACATAGCTGCCTGAACCTTAGATTAATAAATGCAGTCTAATTTACTTTATATTGCATGATTTTTTTTTTATTTTTATATTTTTTAATATATTTTAATATATTTTTTTGTATTTTAATTAAATTAAATTTTAATTTATTTTCAACACTTGTCTTGGAGATTTATGTCCCCACTCTGATATTTAGGTCTACACCTTAAATAAATTTATTAATTCCTTGATTTTTTTTTTTTTATATTATTATTATTATTATTAGTATTATTTATCTATTTATTTTTCCAGTTAAATAATTTCTTGATAGGCTGTCTTATTAATGCATATCTTAAAGTTTTATGTCCCCAATCTGAAATTTGTCTATACTTTTTTCATTTATTCATTCATTTTTTTATTTTATTTTTTTATTTTGTATTCAATTTAATTTACAAAATTATAATTAAACTGAATTTTATTTTGTATTATATATGTAGGAAAGTTTTTAATATTTAAACATTTGTTTTCGTTCTTTAAATATTTTATTACACTATAAAGATAAAACCACTCAATCCAGTACAAGGCATTTGATTCTCTGTGTGATTCATGTAGGATTTTTGGGTTATGCATTCTTGAGTTCAGATTTTAAATTATTCCTATTGCTATTGCTATTGTTTAAAATGCTTATTAAATAATTTATTTCTCAGTGCTGGGGAAGAATGGGGAGAAAACTCTGAAACCTATGACTCAAGCTTTTACAAAAGGAGTTTGGACAATGACATATACATCTTCACCGCCCCATACGTCAACAGTAAGAAGCACACTTGTATTCTTTCAGTACACATCCCCTCTCTAGCATTTGGATCGACGTGTGCTCTCTTTGGCACACTGCTTTACTAAGACAGCTGTTGATCTACTTGAAATGCGCACCTACAGATCTCCTGCCAAGGTCGAGTAAGCTTATATTACTGGGGGATTACCATTCAATGAGACTACCTCACATTCACACATGTGTGGTCTGCAGGACTAATACACACATGGTCGAGAAGCACCCATGTGCCAAAACTCAACCCCCAGGGGAACGCCTGGTCCTTGTGTTTATGGGAGGTTTTACCATTTAAGTTAATGGTGAAAGCAGACTGAAACCCTTCTAGATCTCTCGAACATTTCGATATCAGATGTAACATGTCTACCTTGGCAGGTGTTACCAGAAGAATTGCATTAACAGCATTAGGATACTAAAACCATGCCTGTTTGGATTAGTGAAATGAAATGGAGCAAAGAGGGCCAGTCTGACCTTAAATACATTTTATTGTTCTGCATTTGTGTCGTCTTTTTTCCCTGAAACAGAGAGCAGAGAGTCTGGTTATGAGTCCGGTATCCTTGTCAGTAAAGCAGTGGACTTGGACATTAATGGAGCAAAACTCAAACCTGCCGGTGAGCTCTTAAATAGTTCGGCTACATTACTGTTCAAAAGCTTGGGATCAGTATGATTTTTGTAGGATTTATTATTATTAATAATGATGCTTTTATTCACAAATGAGCAATTCAGTCGGTAAAAAGACATTTTATAATTTTACAAATATTTATTTTTCTATTGAACAGATAATACAAAACTGTTTATGATTCAATTATTTTTTTCATTAATTAATAAAATGAAGTAACCAGTGATATATAGCATCTTGAGTAGGGTGTGACTTATTTATTTATTATTTTTTCAACATTCTTTCCAGTAAAATGTTTTCTATTAAATCTATGGTCGATGTAATAAATGTTATAACTGTTTTGTTTATATATATATATATATATATAGTAAATTATTGAGAATTTCCAACCAGTAGTGAAGTAATTTCTCTGTGGTTAAATAAAAAGGGTCTTTAAATGAATCTTTAAACGAAAACAACCCAGTAATGTCACTGGTATTTGGTTTTAACGAAATTGGTCGGTTCTTGCGGAAATAATTTTGTTTGTGTTTTAATGATTCATCCCAGATGACTAATGAAGGTTATGACTAATCGTTGGTCATTCTCTACATTAATTTTAGAGCTCTGTCTGACCCTGACATTGCTTCATCTCATCATCTGAATCTTTTATCATTATACTTGTTGTCCTCGCGTGAGTAAGATTTCAACACCGATGAGAGTGTGTGTTTTATGTTATCATACAGTGGTGGGAGTCAAACTCAATGTGACGGCCTGGATGAACAGCTTCATAAACGCTACCACCAAGAAAAATGTAAGCAGAAATGACCCCCGTTTCCTTATCGGCACATGTGGAAGCTGTTTAGTCACAAACGCAGCTTCTCTAGATGGGCCGATATTGCTGTCTGAGAGCAGAGATGAATTGACTCGCTGTAATAAATGTTGTAAAAGGCATTTTTCATGAATTCTCAGCTCTCTTCTCACATAATTTCCTCTCTGCAGTGCAAGGATGAGATCTGCGGGTGTCTCAGAAATGATAAGGTAGGGCGCTGACTGCTTCATGCTGCTCTGACCTCTGTAGACACTTATCTAAAGCTGCTTTCACCCTCGGTTTCTGATGAATGGCTGGTTTTACTCTTCAGCAAGTGGACTGCGTGATTCTGGATGATGGCGGATTTCTGCTCATGTCCAATCAGGAAGAATACATCACACAGGTAGTGTGTATTTACAAGGTCCAGCAATACTGTGTGCTAACATAAATTAGCAGTTATCATATTTTTACTCTGATGTTTCAGATTGGTCAGTTTTTTGGTGAAGTGGACCCTGTTCTGATGATTACTCTGGTCAATACCTCCCTGTTCTCTTTTAATAAAACCTATGACTACCAATCCGTCTGCGACCCGGAGAGAGAAACTAAAGCTGCTGCAGGACCCCGCTCTGTATATGTGGTAAAGTATACATTTCAATTTCTTAAAAAGCCATTAATGTACTATGGGTTTCTGGTAGACTTATGTAATGTGGAAACAAAGTGTGTGTAGATTGTGTCATCTATGTTTGTGTGTTTCTTTCTGACAGCCAACGATTGCAGATATGCTGACTGTAGGCTGGTGGGCCTCCACTGCCGTCTGGTAAGAAAAGTTGGTGCCACTCACTGAGAAATAGACAGGTGAAGGTTTCCAGTGGGAGGTGTTCTCATTTGTTTCTTACTTTTAGGTCAGTTTTGCAGCAGCTACTTCTCAGTCTGACTCTCCCGAATATAGTGGGAACAGGTAAGTGGCTATTCTATTTGCATTTAAGAATTTTGGATTTAAAAACAACCCCAAAGAAACTAACAAAAAAACTTTAATTTCATTTCATTTAATTTCATTATTTAATTTTATTTATATTTTTAAAATAAAAAAACTCTTAACTGTTTTTACCTTGTCATTGTTACAGTGTAATTATACATTTAAGTGTAGGGTTAGCTATATACTTAAATAATTAACTACATACTACGTACCTTTTTAAAGGGCAAGGGTTATGATTAGGGTTTTTGCCCTTTTAAAAATATGCTTATTATAGATGCTTGTATATATAATGGTTTCTTTTTTAAAAAGCAAATAAGTAAATAATTAAAACAAAAAATACTATTATTTATATTTTATTTATTATTTATATTATATTTTTGCCATATACAGTATATAAACAAAAATTACATGGACAGAATTGTTCACATCATTTTTAATTTTTAGTGTTTTTTCACTCCAAAATGAAAATTTTGTCATTCGTGTCGTTCCCATTAAAGATTTGTTCATCTTCGGAACACAATTTCACATATTTTGGATGAAAACCAGGAGGCTTGTGACTGTCCCATTGCCTACCAAACAATTTACACTGTCAAGGTTCAGAAAAGTATGAAAGACATCGTCAGAATAGTCCAGCTGCCATCAGTAGTTCAATCT
>JAUMHR010000075.1:15609581-15631964 GCA_032361145.1 Enteromius fasciolatus | reverse complement strand
TACAATTAATAATAATTAATAGTAATTATTTATATTAATATCAATATTTCCCTTATTGAGCTTATAAATATGTTACATGTGTGTGTGTGTGTGTGTGTGTGTGTGTGTTTTGATATACACAGCCACTGTCACTGGTGTGTTTGTGTGTTTGCAGCATACTCGGAGGATGACCTCTCGGATGCGTTCTCCAAAGAGAGCTGTATCACCGAACAGACTCAGTATTTCTTTGAGAACGAGAACAAATCTTTCTCTGGAGCTATGGACTGTGGAAACTGCTCCAGGTGAGGACTGTTTTTCTGTTTGTGCGCGCATAAATCCATCCGCATTCCCTCCGTCCACGTGTGTGGGAGTGCGTGTGAGCATGTGCAGATGATGTCAGCGCTGTCTTTCTGTCTCTTCCTGGATAATTGCTCATCCCGGTAAGTCATCTCTCCAAGGATGGAGCAGCTCAGCTTTCTTTCTCTTTTTCTTTCCATCCCCTTTGCCCGCTCCCTCGTTCCCCGGATCCGTCCGACGTCCAGCCGGCCGTAAATCCCGCCGGCCGTGTCGTTTAATGTAACACCGCTAAAGCGAAACGTGTTGGGGTGGGTGGGGGCGCTCGGCCTGACAGAAACTCTACGCCTTTTTTACGAGCCCCACGTGTGACTCTGCGTACGATAGTTTTTCTTCCATGTTAACTACTTTAGACATGTAAAGTTTAACAAGAGCCATAAAGAGAAATCCATTTGTGAGATCTCAGGAGCTGGAGACCTGAGCTTCGGCGTATGTAATTCAATCCCGCTTGCAGAGACATCAACACCAGCTCAGGCTAAAGGAACGCATGTTCTGATGAGAGGACTGCAGGAACTGCCAGTGAAAGGATGGCTTCAACAGAACATCAAGGAGGCTACGGCAAATTAGACTTGGTTATCTGAGGTCTGCTTGTCTTCTTTCAGCCCTACGGATATAGAGCTTTTTGGACAACAAGCTCCCCTCGGAGGTTATATAATGCCTCTGTTTTGAAACCTAGTGAGCTGCCTTGTTGTCTACTGCCTACGTAGACACTATGGTTGAATCAATACTGAAATTTTGGCTTCAGTACAGTACCATCCTCCGCTCCAGTGGTATCAATATTAAAGGAATAGTTCACCCAAAAATGAAAATTCTGTCATCATTTACTCACCCTCAAGTAGTTTCAAACCTGAATGAATTTCTTTGTTCTTCCGAGCACAAAGGAAGATATTTTTAGTTTGTAATCAGGCTGTTTTGGGTCACCATTGAATTCCATAGTAGAAAAAAAAACTGTGGGAGTCAATGGTGACCCAAAACAGCCTGGTTACAAACAATCTTCAAAATAGCTTCCTTTGTGTTCGGCAGAACACAGAAATACATACAAATCTACTTGAGAGTGGGTAAGTGATGACAGTTTTAATTTTTGGGTGAACTGTTCCTTTAAGACATCAGTCTTAGCTGACTCTCTAATTCATTGTTAATATTTCATGATTCCTTTTTAAATTGTGTTATGTGTTACGTTCATTAATTCTTTGGATTGGCAAGTAGAATAATATGTCTAAGTTTCTTCTAATAAAATTTTTCAAAAATAAAAAAGTAAAGTAACAAGTAAACACTGAAATTAATGCAAAAATAGTTGCAAATATAATGTTTTCAGTACTGTCTACTGGGGCACAATGTTTGTAACAGCTTATATGAATTATTACTATTTTGCAGTATTTAATTTTGTTGTGCTTCAGTTATACTGTAATGATATTCTGCCATTTTAAGAGTACGGTATGCTGTATGTTACTATATACACTTTTGAAAATAAAGGTGCTTCACAATGAAGAACCATTCCATAAAGAACCTTTAAAGGGAAACGCCACCGTTTTTCCATATTCCACTGTTCTTCCATTAACTTACACGAGTTGCCTGCGTGCACCTAACCAGTCTAGCGCACGAGCGCACCTAACCAGTCTAGTAATATCATCACTTCTGAAAAGTCCCCTTCTCCCTCTCACTTCCGTCGATACAACCAAGGAGTGATGATATTACTGCACCAAGGTCAAAGTGTTGTGAATATTTGAAATAGAAACCTTTTGTAACTATTTAAATGTTTAATTGTCACTTTACTTACATCCTTATTGAATATAAATATGAATGAAAAACAAACCCCCCAAAAAATTAAAAGGTAGTGTATATTTTGGATTTGATTTATTGATGTTAAATTATGCATTATGTAACACATGTAAGGAATCCATGCAACAACTTTTAAATTTCAATCACAAAGCTAAAACCCGTTACCAGACGAAAAATGCTTCCACTTACTATAATTGTTATACTTATTATTATTATTTTGTGAAACATAAAATAAGATATTTTGAACAAGGTGTTCTTCATCCAAGCAATGAAAAGCAGTGAGATCCAGTGTTTTAGAGTGACATGGAGCAAGTGATGACAGAATGTTAATCTTTGTGTGAACTAACCTTTTAAAATTGTTGTCTACGTATGCAACTCACTCGTTTTTGGAACATCACTATAGTTTCTCGCAGGATGGTTTTCACGGAGACCACATAAACCCACCTGAAGCACTCTTCTGTGCTCTTATAACCTCTTTTGCTCTCATGAATAAAGCATTCCTCAGAGGGCAGACAGATGTGAGCCACTGAACTTTAGGACTCCATGCTTCTCTGTGATCATCAAGCCTTCCGTGTGTGTGCATATGTGTTTGTGTGAGTGTGACCTCGTTGGCCGCTATGATCTTAGGCTAGTCATGCACCGCCGAGCATACTGGGTAGTGGTAAACAGCCTGTGATTACTGAGAGAGCAGGTGATGTGTAACAAAGAACTTTTACGCACACATCCCCATATATATATGTTTACATGCACACAGGCCGGTGCAAAAACCTGTGTCACTTGGTTTTAAAGAGAGGGAGGGGAGCTATAAAAGAGAACAAGAGAACGCTATAAAAAAAACTCATGGCTGAAACTCGTTTGGCGATGACAGTACGTAACAAGCTGCCAACCGACGCAGATTTCCAATATAATATACTCATCTCCTGTTACACTTACTAAAGACTTGCACACATGTCGGGATGGTTTTGGATATGTAAGATGTGTATAATTGATTCCTGACAAAGAGCTTATGCTGACTTACGTGTAATGTTTTGATGGCGTTTATGCTTGTTTATGTTTACTGCTCCTTCCGTAAAGTGTCATACATGGGTGGTCTCGTTGAGGCTTGTGTCTGTTTAGTTTAGAGATGCATAAACCATGATACCTGTCTTATTATATATAAGCTGTTGGGAACTGTGAGAACTGTGTGTTTGTTTTAATGACTTTGCTGTTTTCCTACCTTTTTTTCAAGAATGTACCGGGCTGAGAAGCTCCCAAACACGAATTTGGTGTTTTTGATCTCTGACGCAAAGAGTTCCTGTCTGTCCTGCGATCCCAAACCCCTGAGACAAGCCGAACAGCCCTGTATCCTTCAATGGTGCTTGAAAAAACCTGAGTCATGGATTTGATTCTTAAAGGAATAGTGCACCCAAATATGAAAATTACCCCATTATTTACTCACCCTTAAGCCATTCTAGTTGTGTATATGGCGGAAGCCAGAGATTGTTTATGAGGTTTTAAATATGGATATTTTTTCTTGCACAAACACATTGCTTTGCTTCAGAAGGCGATATTAACCCCCTGAATCATTGGTCTCAAACTAAGTTCCTGGAGGGCCACAGCTCTACACAGTTTAGCTCCAACCCTAATCAAACACACCTGATCCAGGAATACTCTAAACTTGCAAGCAGGCTTGAATTGGAGCTGGTTGGAGCTAAACTGTGTAGAGCTGTGATCCTCCAGGAATTGAGTTTAGACCACTGCCCTGAATGTACGTTTTTGGATTTCAAAAAATGGGGTAATTTAAATTTTTGGCAAACTATTTAAGGAATGCATGAAGTATTTGTGTGTTTGAAAAGTCAGCTTTACCATATCAGGAATAAATTACATTTTAAAATGTTTTCAAATAGAAGACATTGTAGTATTTTTACTATATTCTGTGTGAGCATCCTTTTTGTTTAAAGCAGCTTTTGCCCTATGTGCACTTGGGCAGAGTTTTTTGAGTTTTGCAAGTAGCTTTCTTGAAGCATCTTGGAGACGTTGTTGACTGCCACCTAGTGGTAGCTGCCTGTCTTGCCTGAACGTTTGCGTGTGTTTCGTCAACGCTAAAAACCGTGGAAAGTGAGTCTCAAAATCCAAATTAACCAAACAGGATCGACTCGAGGAAAAAATCTATTAATGCACACGCGTATTCCCTTTCACACATGCAAATTATGACATGTAAAATGAGCTATAAAAATGCGAAAATGATGCATGGATAATTGTGCGTGCATCTATTAATTATTTTGAGTCTAAAATCACAAAAAAAAAAAAAAAAAAAAAATGACACATGCCATTTTCAAAGGTTCCCCTATTTGGTGTTTACACAGTAACAATAAATGTAGCATGTTTAAAAACTTGCACCTTGAAACCCATTTCCAAAAATCCTTTTTTAGTCCCCAAAACGTCGTTGTCATGTAAATGAGCAGTCAAAAGGCATATAAAGTTGAGTTTTTTGGCTGAAAACGTCATAAATGGCCCCTAAGTACTCAACAAAAACAAGGGAAAAATTTTAGATTGAATTATTCCTCAAGTATCTAAGCCTGTCCAACTCTTTTTAGAAATGTTGGCTGTTGTCCTTATAGATTTCTTTCAGCTACTGGTCCTGATCCATGTGTGCTGGCCCAGAACCCTCGGTACAGGAAAGGGCCGGACGTCTGCTTTGACAACAACGCAGATGTAAGTTAGATCTTTATTAACAAATGCATCTTCATCATTCACTGTTTGCTTTTCTTCTTTTTTAAACTAACATTCGTTTCCTTTCTGTTTGCACGTTGAATGCTCATTGGTTGCTCATCATGCCTGTCACTGCTAGGATGAGCCTTTGTGTCCAGTCAGTGGCTGCTCTTCTCTGACCTATTACCCATCCATCATTTTCCTGCTGTTTCTGCTTTGTGTTTGATGGTCATTTTTACCTTATTGTGTGCTGCCATTTGTATTTCAAACTATTTATTTGATTCGTTCTTAACACTTTATTGAATTAACTGTAGCATGCTGGACTTTATCTGGTTGTCATGTCTTATAAGAGTTTAGATGCAGGTTAAAATATTGTTTATTCATTGCCTCTGTATGGATCTAGAGGCAGGACGCCACTGCTTTCCTCCTGCTGTGAAAGTAGGAAGTGCATTTTCAGCTAGTTCCCTGAGAGATTTTCTGTGGAATAAACATAGGAAACTCCAGATGTGTTTCCGTCCTAACGTTGATGATACGCCCCTATGCCTCTCAAACCTGGGGCATCCCAGGACTTTCATTGGCAAGCCCTTCACGCACATACTCTAGCACGCAAGACTTGTTTCAGAAGACCAGAACATAGACCATCAGTCAGAGTCGTGCATTATTTCTACAGCAAGAGTTTTGGCATGCATGTCATTGATTTGATTTATTCCTTTTCTCTTCAGCCAAGACATGTTTTGATATTCACAATATATTTTTCATTTCACCTATTTTAGACAGACTTTTGAATGAGTTTTATTCTTTATGAATCTTCTACCCGCTGGAAAAAGAACAACTGCTGGTAGTTGTTTTTTATATGTATACATTTAAAGTGGATCAAAAAAGTTCATCAAAGTTGTCCTTAGACAAGAGTACATTTTGGTTTTGGGTTTTAGGACAACTTTGAGTAAAAGGTTTTAATCCACTTCAAATGTTGACTAGTGTGGATATATATCTTATCTTTAAAACAAAAAGTTCAAAATTTCAAAGATAGTAAAATAATGGTTCAATGATGTTGTAAGTGTGTGTTATGTTAGTTTAGGTTTATTTGTATGCCACTGCAATATTTATGACTTATAAATAAATTTTGTTTATTTTAACTTTTATTTTTTATTTTTTTAGTAGTTTTAGTATTTTTGTTTTGTGAATATTTCTTTCATTTATAATTATTTTATTTTTACCATTTTATTAATTCTATTTCATTTTGTATGTTTTAAGTGTAGTATTTTTAGTTTTCCAACTTCAACATTATCAACATTTAATTTTGAGATAAAGCAACATAAACATGAACTAAAACGATTAGAAATTATTAGAAATGTTTTATTACTATTTTGTACTATTATTGTTTTACATTGTATTACTTTTTATTTCAGCCTTAAATTTTAGTTTTAGTTAACAATACAGCACAATTTAAAACAGACAGACCACCTTAAACCAGAAACTAACCAAATGCAATGTTTAAAAAAAAAAAAAGTCTCAAATTCTTGTATGAAATTTTCACACTTTAAAAAATAATTACAACTTAGTTACAACAAAGTTGTGTCACTGTCTTTTTCGCATCCGTAGCAAGCACTTTGATAGGAAAGTGACAAATATGAAAAAATGTAAATGAATATTTCAGATTTGGTGTGCAAGGAACTTTAAGCTGCTTTGTCTGACCTGACTGTATTATGTAGTAGTGTTTACGTGAGGTTGAAATCAATAACGTCTCTGTATTCACTGCAGGAGGACGCTTCTGACTGTGGTGGAGGCTGTAGTTTGAGTCCGTCTCTCTGGCCGATGCTGGCTCTTCAGCTCCTTCTACTCTGGCTGCTTACTGGAACCAGAAGCTGCTTGTCCTGACCAGAGCACATCTGCAGATTAGAAACAACAACTACTGACTGAACTGCTTATTACACAAACCACAACATAACCACACTTCGACTATATGACCTAAGATTGTTTGTTAGTCAACCCAAAACAAAACGACTAATGCAGATTCAACTGACACGACTCATCAACTCACTGCCAAATACTGCCCTCTCAGACCGACCAGAAAAAGCAACACAGTCAGACACGAGAGACATATATACACTTATATTTTCGACTTTGGAACACAGAATCACGTTATGAGCACAGAAATGGCACATGCAAAATATTTAGTGCCACAAACAGGCTGTTATAATGTGTCAACAATGTGGTCAGAGACGGCTAGCAGCACCAGCCTGGATCTGAAGCAGGGTTTAATGGGACAGGAAAGACTGTTCAGCTCTGGAGCTCATTATGAATTCTGCTGGAAGTAAGCTTTGCACCAGTAGTAGGTCAGTGATGTCACACCCAAGCCCTTTAGGCCCATCAAGGACTGTTTTTTCTTGTTTTATGTTCTCTGTTTTCTCTGGTGTGTGCAGTAGGGGGAATCTCATGAAGAAATCTGTAAGTCATATTTCACCGCAACGTTAAAAGATATGAATATAAATACAGTACCACTGAAAAGTTTGGGGTTGGTAAGAATTTAGAAATGCTTTTGAAAGAGCACTTTTATGTTCAGCAAGGCTGCATTTATTATTAAAAATACAGCAAAATATTATTACAATTAAAAAAGAAGCTCTTTATATTTTAATGTTTTTAAATGTAATTTAATTTCAAAATGTTAAAATTTACTGATATGTCTGCTAAATACATCCTTGCTGAATAATATTTAAGTAGTATTTTATTGCATAATATTACATTATTTTAAATATTTTAAATAAAGTAAAAAAAAAAAAATCGTACTGACCCCAAAGTTTGAAACAGTGGTGTTGTGTGTATACTTTAAAAATAGTTTTATTTATTTATTTTTATTTTAATAATATATAATAATTTGTTATATTTCAGATATTTTTTGCCTTTATATTACAATAAATAGCATGTTTTGGGGAGAAAATCAGTATAGACTTTATTTATAAATAATATAAAAAAAATATATATATATATATATATAAAATTGTATTTGTTTTTATTTTTTATTGAGGTGACGTATGACCTGTACATTTCTTTTGTTCATTTGAGATTCACCCGATGAAATTTTATCAAATTTTATCATTATTTTTGCTAGGCTTTTGGGCTTAGCATTCTTATGTTGCTGATTATAAACATCTGAGGCAACTGTAACCATCTGATATAAACTTAAAAAAAAAAGTGCCATGTTAAATGTCACGATTCAAGGAACATCTCATATGCGATCAAACCACATACGAGTGCATCATCTGATGCGAAACACAGACGGCTCTAAAGACTGAACAGGCTCCAATTAGTACAGCGAAGTATTTTTTTGTCATGTCAGAAGTCACACGCTTGCGTCCAAGTGTCCAGAGCATGTTGAATGTGCTTTGTACCCTCCCCATCTCGTCTGCAGGGCCCCTGCTAACAGACGATTGCGTGTTTTACAGTACGTCGTCCAGATACTTCATCTGTCAGATTTTGTTCCAGCAAGACAGACATGATATCACAAGCGTGTCAGCTATTACATCCACATGTTGAACCACTATGCGAAAACGCAGCACATAACGGGTTATAAAACTGCTGAACTCTGGAGAATCGTGCATTTATGATGGTTGAATGTATGTTTGTTTTATTTATTTATTTATTTGATAGAAAGTCCGTGCATGAGATTAGACAACATCAATCAAAGCTATTGCCAACAGAGGAACATCTCCGTGTTCCTTTGAATGTTCTGGAAGAAGAGCAAAAAAACGATGACAATGCCTAGAGCTATGAAAAATGAAATATTTATCCATTACTATCCAAAGTCCAAGTATCCATGAATAAAATAATATGCTTCTCTCATCGTTTCAGATAAGTTTTAACATTTGACGGCATAAAAGCTTTGTCTATTTTAAAATATAAACTTACAATCAGTGTTTGCATGAGTTCTATGGCTTGTCATTCATGCAAAAAAAAAATTCTTATTTCTTTGTTAAAGCCTTTTTGATGAGGAGGCTGTTAAAGTGGTGTAATTACAGTGATATTAAGTGCAACTGAAATTAAAGGCGGCAGGTTTAATGTCATGGTGATTGCCAAATGAGAATGAAATGTAAAGAAACGCACGAGGTAGATATAAAGTAAAGTGTGTGTTTAGTTTACGGATGTTCGCAAAATATCGCTCGCACCTGTGCGTCCACGTCAGACTTTTTCCTTCGGAATGAGATGAATTTTTCTTTCTGTCTTCACTGATGTAGCATTGAGTTACAGACCTAAATATGCAGTGCATTTATGAATCATTACAGACGTTTTTGGACTCCTCGGAGGCTTTCGGGATCTGGATTTCTCATCTCAGGCCTGGGGTGGAGGCTGTAGGATGTAACGTTTAAATACCTCACTAAACGACGACGTGAGATGTGATTTGATCCAAGAGAGCTCAACTAACTCTACTCTTTACAAACTATACCGGGTTTAGAACGTATACAACCCCCACAGAGACCCAAAGTGATCCCATGCCATGTCCGACTAAAGAACTTCTGCAAAACATGAAACAGGTTAATGACATGATTATTCTAAAACTAAAAACTTGAAATCTGGCAGTGCCTACACGGTTAGACAAGAACGGCGAAATACCTAAAAGTAGCATTCAGCTGGGGATTTTATTGGCTCGCTTCAAAACAAAGTGTTTTCATATGTTATCCATCATGATGGAGTACAAGAGATTTTTTTATTTTATTTTACTTTTAATATTACACACACAAAAATGTTTTATGGCATACTCTTAAAAATATAGGTTTAAAAAAGTAGAATAAAATCATAAAGCATTTTTGGTTCCTTTTCAGCGAATAGTTCTTAAAGAAATAGATCTAGATGGGTTTTATAGTCTGCAGTGAATGGGTGCCGTCAGAATGATAGCTAATAAAAATATAACAATATACACAAGTAATCCACATGATTCCAGTCCATCAGTTAACATTTTGTGCAAGGAAAAGTTGTGTGTTTGATGATGCTTCTGTTTGCTGTTGTCCTCTCACATCAAAATTAAACGTGTTTTTTTTTGTTTCAGACGGTTTCAGATTTGTAAACAGACTGGAGAAAACAATATTATGAATAGAGAACTCAGTTACAGACATAACTTTTCACGTCACAAGATGTTATATGATGGTCTGGAGTCATAACTTGTGGATTATTGTAATGTTTTTATCAGCTCTTATTGGACTCTCATTCTGACGGCACCCATTCACTTTAGAGGGTTCAATGGTGAGTAAATGATAATGCAAAATTTTGATGAAACAAACATTTACATCTTGGAATAAATAAGTGCTAGTATTTTCTCTTTTTTTTTTTTTGGATGAACTATTCCTTCAAAGAAACCATTATTTTTCTTAGAGTGAAAAATATGAAAGCTTATAGTAGCTGATAAAGAACCTTTATTTTTAGGAGTATATTGTGGATCAGTTAATTAAGAAGTAGTGGGGAAAAAAACACTCCAGAGTCTAAATCATGAATCCAAAAAGTAAAAAAATCTGTTTCATAAAAAGCATTCCACTTTACATAAGAGGGGACAGGCATTTTTAAGTGTGTTCAGGTTTGCATGGTGCTCCCGCGATGCTCTTTGACATTTCGACCCTCGCATGAAAGGTTAGACGTGTACAGACGTGCCCCCCTCATGTAAAGAGGAATTGGATGCGTGTATTTATTGTATGTTTTCTGAATGCTGCTCTCAGCTGCTGCCTCATAGGGCTGCCATGTGTCTGTATTTACTGGTGTTGGTGCTCGGTGTGCCGGAAAGTTTTCACTGAGGTTGCGCTTCTTTTCCTGAGTGTGTGTCGAAGTCACTCTTTGATTCGTGTGTGTTCATTGGTGGGGAGGGGCAAGGGGCGTGGTATGTGCCTCTAAAGCCCCGCCCGCCTAACTATACATATATATAATATTCTTTTGTGGAACTTGACACGCCTGAAATGATTTTGTATACATTTGTACAATAATGTTGTTCAAGAAAATAAAACAAAAAAGTTTGTAAAGTTTACAAATGTGTAATTCTTGTGCAAATACAATATATTCACAATAAAAGTTTATCATTACTACCTCTGCGTTTAATAGTGTATTTTGTGTCTTTGTTCATCTATATATCTATCCATCCATCCATCCATCCAAATGGTGCTAGCATAACGCCTTAGCAGTCCAAACAAAGGCATATATATAAATACATGTATTTAAATATAAATATATAAATCTGAATGTGGTTTATAATTCATACTGGCCAGTAATCATGTACTAGGAAACAGAACTTCCAATATGATACACATGCAAGCAGTGAATACATGCTAATAGTGCTGAATCATGATAAAAAGCACTAACAACATGTTAAATCATGTTGGCATTGCAAACGCTGTTGAAAGAAACCAGCACATGCTGGTTAGGTTTGTTTTGAAGCTGGGATGTTTTATGTTGGTCCTAAAGGACCAGCTTTAACCAGCATGCCATCTTCAAAACATACCTAACCAACATATGCTGGGGTTTTTTCCAGCAGGGAAATGTTAAAACATGTTAGCATCAAGTTAACATCATTTTAACAGTATTAGCATCATGGTAAACACATTAGCGTTTTGCTTAAACACTATAAATAGGTTATTAAAAGTATTAGCAACATGCTAATCATGTTAACTCCATTTAACGTTAATTATGTTAGCATCTTGTTAAAAACATGCTAGCAGAATGTTAGCAACATGTTAACCATGTTAAATTCATGTTAGCAGCCTACTGCCATGTTGTATTTAGAAAATGAATATATCTAGGTTTATCATCGTATCGTTAATGTATAAACACACACAGTAGTCAGTATTTGAAGTGGATCAAAAACATTTTGGTTTTAGGTTACAACTTTAATGAAAGGTTTTGATGACTACAATTTGTGTGTATCTGTATACGTACAGTCCTGAATAGATCTCCTGTTTCATTCAGGAGGTATTTACCTTTTACATTATGTGAATATTTGCAGGCATCAGGGAGCCACTATATACGGGAGACTCCTGGAACTTCCGGGAGACTTGCTGTTAATGTTAACATTATGCCAAGTCGCCACAAATAAAATAACGCATGGGACATTTAAAATTTTATGTCACATAATACGATTTCTATTTTAGTGTAAGTCGCTCAAGAAATGCCCACCCAGGAATGTGCCCTTCTAAAAGTTAGCACAACCATGAAACAGTCATTTCCTGTCCACTCTGCCCATCTTAAGAACAGACGGAGTCAGAAAACACACCCACCCAACCACTAAGAGGACATCCCCACCGGCAGATGAAACAACGTTTGATTGAGAGTGACGGAGCGTGGACCTTAGTCCAGATTTTGGGAGAGCGAATCTTCTGGAGCTCTTTCCTGGCTTCTTGATGGCTTTTAACAGGCTATCTATGACGACAGGCCTGGGCTGTTATTTCCGACCCATCGAGCAAAAGAGGTCCAGATGCATGTGTGTCTGTGTGTGCGCCACGCTCTGGCTTTTAAGAGACTATCGTTTCATTTCTTCAGTGGTGTTTGGAGAGCGGTTTACTGGATGTTCAGGATGCTTTTAGGGCCGGCGGATGGGTTGGAGATGGTTATCTGGGGCGTGGGGTCACCGTAATCAGATATCCCTTGTCGTCGATGCACAGCTTGTGACCCGGGGCGCAGTTACCATCTCAAAACAAGCAAGCTATGGACCAATAACAAACACGGTGTGATATAAGAGACACTCTATTGCTTTGCTACCCGGTAGATATGACCTCACGACACTATCCTCTGCAAAACCTGAGCGGAGATAATCAAAGTCTAAATAATAACAGTATTCATTACACTTCAAGGACACTGGGAGGTTGTAGAAACTGTCAGAGGGTTGAACACAGATCCATGTATTGTTTAGGTTATCCACAGGGATTTAGAAAATTGTGTATATTTATATATACATATACAAAACGCCTGTCCTTTGTGTGTATCTGACACACTTACACATATATGTATTTAGGTTTAGTCTCAGCATTGTTTTAGTCATTACACAATGGCTGGACATGTGTGATTTGTTTGTAATAGAATCATCAATCGTGCGGTTTGAGGTTTGCTATTAGTTTTCTAAGCGATCGAACTTGCAATGTTCGCTTGGCTGACAAACAATCCCTTGGAATTGTATTGCAAAGGCATCTGAGGGATCAGATTAACATTAGGCCCTTTAATGTGAGCCAGTACTGAGGTCTTGTGTGGGGCCACTGAGGCCTCTGGGGCCCCTGACTAGTCTCAGCAACCAATTATAGGGCTCGTGGCAGGTTTGGCAATGGTCACATATGCTATTCAGAACATCTTGTTAGGTATTATTTGTGAGAACACAAGAAGAAATAGTGCTACTAAATGTTTTTTTTTTTTGACGATCATTTGCCTTTCGAACAGCGTTTACAGATACTTTTTTTGAGACATGAATGCTTTTATTCAATCAAGGATGCATTAACCTGATAAAAAGTGACAGTAAATACATTTATTTTATTATTTTATTTTTTTTTTAAACAGAGATAATAATAAGAATTACCTGACATTAAAGACTGAAGTAATGATGCTGAAAATTCAGCCTTACATCACAGGAATAAATAATATTTTAAAATATGTTGAAATTGAAAACCATTATTTTAAATTGCAATATTATTTCCCAATATTACTGCATTTTTGACCAATTAAAAATCTTGCCTTGGTAAGCACAAGAGACTTCTTTTAAAACATTAAAAAGTACTGACCCCAAACCTTTGACACTCCACATCGTGTACACATTTTTCAAGTAGTTTACAGGGAAGTTGTCATTGAATTTAACTGTAATGTAGTACATGTACCTAATTTCCTATATATGTTTATGACTTGTTTAGTTAGAGCTGTTCTGTTATTTTAATTATGTTTTATATTTGATGCAGGAGGTGTAGTAGCTGCCAGTAAAAAAGGTTATACAACCACACAGACTCACGCACAGAGCCAGACTAACTCTCTGGATTCACCTTTGACCTCTGTGCACTGAAACTTAATTGGTCAGTGCAGGTTTGAGATTTGTAAGGGTGCTGTTTGTTTCTGTAAGGAGTGTGAGGGTCACGGAATAGTTCCTGTCTCTTAATAAAGCACAGATTGTGCTTGGAGAGAGTAACAAGTTCGACCAAGGACACAAGGAATGCTGTGTTCACCTCTTGGTAGGTAACGTTTTAACATTTTTTCAATATTTTGCATCCATTTTATGACATAGTAGTACAAATCCTTTTGGATTACCTTACCTTTTGCTGGTGATAACAAAGCAATAACAGGTTTTCCATTTCCCAGCATGTTTTGCATTGTTTAAATAAAAAGTTGCATGCTACATTTTGAGCAAGATTTTACAGCATTGTGGTGGGGAATAGAATATAATGCTTTACCAATGAAGATGTACACAATTATTTCATGTATTAATTTATTTTAATGTTTATATTTTCAAAAATGTTTATGTTAGATTTATATTTTACTATATTATATTATTACTATTACTACTATTATTATTTTATTTGGTGCTGTAAAATGATTAATTACACAAAAACACACATATTATGCAAACAAAAAAATTATTTTGAATGCAATTCAACATTATTAATCATTTGACAGCTCTAAATGTTTTGGACTATATTTTTATATTAGGTTTTTTATAGATCATATTAAAAAAAAAAACATTTTTGAGTTATGTTGATGATTTGTGATAATTATTTCAGATAATCACTATATCACAAAGACAACCACATGTTGTGATGCCATACTTACTCATAGTGTTTAAAATATTTGATTTTAAGTGTGTTGTTATTGAATGATCGGTTCATGATCAGCTGAAACATGAAATAATTATTGGCCTACAGGTACTGGGGAAAAAAATTATGTTAAACTGTCCTGATGCGTGGTAACAACTTGAATACATGAGTAATGGCAGTCAAACAGTTGAACAGTGACCACTGCAAGACTCACCTGCAAGCAATAAATGCAAGAGTGCATGAAACTAGCTGCAAGTCTTCAGCGTCTTAATAGTGCAGCTTTAACTAAATATCGATGTGGTGCTTTATTAAACAATACAACAGGGCCTTAGGTCATTTTCATGCCTCGCTGGCTAATTATAAAGATCTGTGCAACCACTCAAATTGTACAGCCTTGTTGCACAGGGAGAGGAGAATTAGTTCTAATTTAGGTGTAATGAAATATTGATGAGTATATATTGTATTCTATGTGCTGTGTTAAAGCGAGAGCCAGCGTTCATGACTGCCAGACCTTTCAGATCATTAGGAGCAACATGTTATTCTCATTACTGAGCTGTATGGCAATTAGTCATTAATATGTAAGCTCTGGAGCTTTTTTTTTTTTTAATGGTAGAATGAGTCGAATAAACATGCACACTCAATGTGCCAGCAGCCCCGCTTTTCTAGTTCTAGTAGATGTGCAATAAGCATAACTTCAATTGGCAGTTGTGCAGGGCATGCGCTCATGTGTAAAATCAATCGGAGAACAGAGGCTGAAACATGATCGCGTAATCATCTACTCTTACCTCATTGACTGTTACGTTTCATTCTCTTTGACTCATTAAATTGCCAAGACCCATATAAGCCATATAGGATGGATTTGTAGCCATTACATCTACATTACGAATCCCAAAGTTCTCCTTTATTAGTCTTCTTGTTGCTGTCAAGAGTAATGACATTCTACCATGGGAATTTCTAGCAATCAGGAAAGGGAAACCAGGGCCTTTGTGCCAACCTGGGGAATGTTTGATAAAATGGTACACAATTTAAAACAACAGATTGCAATTTGGTTTGGAAATGCAGGAGTTTAGAGAGGTGCCTCTAAACAAGATGACTTGAAATTCTTTTATGAAATTCAGCTAGACTTTTTGGGTTGGTTTAATGTAATTTAATTTAAAAAGTCAAAATATGGAAAATAGGGAGAATTATTGTACATTGTATGTTTTATATTTTTTATTAGTGCTGCAAAAATGAATCACATTCAAAATAAAGTTTTGTTTACCTAATATATGTATGTGGTATCTATATTTAATATGTAGCCTATTTATAAATGCACAGACATACAGCATTATAAAAATATTTAAGTGCTGTCAAACAATTAATTGCGATTAATCGCATCCAAAATAAAAGTTTTTCTTTGTGTTTGAACTGTTTATTTATTATGTATATATTAAAACACACACAATCAGTATTTATTTTATAGTAGAAAGTATTACAGTATATACTTATTTTATTTTATTTGATATTATAAATTAATAAATATGAATACATTTTAATACATAGATATAAAACTTTTCTTAATTAACATTCATGTACTGTTCCGGGTCAATTTGACCCTCTTTGATATTTAAGTTGTTGGAAATATCAGTTAACTTATGTATTTTTTCTGGAAATTTTGTGACTTTTCCTAATTTAGGGTCATAAAATATGTTCGTACTGTTCTAGGGTCAATTTGACACGCATATTTTTATGTCCTAAGGCCACTCTACAGACCCAACATAACAACATATCTTGGTTATATCTCGTTATTTTAGTCTTTTACTATCTTATGAAGCAAAAAAAGTAGCATTTTCCCAGTCATTTCACTACAAATAAATACTTTGTCAGCCAAAAATGGTAAAAATGAGCTATCATTTATTTTATCTGTTTGACATACTAATTAACCTATGTTTTTTTCCTTGACATTTTGTGACTTTTCCTCATTTAGGGTCATGAACATGCATGCAAAGTTTCAACTCGCTGATGTGTTGTGAAATATGCATTCAGAAATGTATATACAGTACGTTTGTGAAGTTCTTGGGTCAATTTGACCCCTATAGGCATCCAATCAAAAGCAACACAGAAAATACACAGAAAATAACTTGAAAATAATAATTTGAAAGTTATAGAAGTTTAAATTTAAGAAAATATAAAATATAAAAATAACATATTTTTCTTAAGTACTGTATATACATGCATGTGTATTTATATATACATAATAAATATACATGTGGATTAATCGCTTGACAGCAATATTTTTTTTATATATGTTGTATATCCAAGCCTCGTAATATGCTGAAACATGCTGAAAAAGTGAGTAAGCACTAAAAATAATACATTTTGATTAAGCTTCCAGTTATTGTGAATATAGTCTTAGATTTAAATAATAGCTATGTGATTGCATTAAAATTGTATTTGCAATCTGTATATTTTCATTTTATTAAATAGAAAATCTTCTAAATAATACTCTTGCTTTGTGTTCCATAGGCAAAATAAATTCTGTTTTGGAACAACACAAAGGTGAGTAATGATGGATTTTCATTTTTGGGCGAATTATGACTCTAAATCTAATTCTGATCTAATAGCCATTACATGTAGGCCAACAAGACATTTGTAGGCCAACATTTGCTTAAAAATGACATGTGAGCTGTCAGTGCGATCAAAGCCTTATATTTAATTCTGTCAGTATTTTTCAATGTTAAAACAGCCTAACAAAAGAAAAAATGGCACAGCACCAACCACAAGGAGCAAAACAATACCGCTGGCTAATTTATTATGCCCTTCAGAAACACCACCAGACCTCCAGCGCTGCCTTCAATATGACCACTTGATAGATGATGTTCTGTCAGCAACTACTAGTTCCACTGGTTTCCTGGTACCAAACCATGACTATATGACAGAACGTTAACGAAACCTCCCACACACATTCAACACACCCAGACACGGATTCAAAGTCCTACACATAAGAAAACATGTAAGACAGAATAACACACGTGCTAATGGCTCATCTGTTGGTCATTTAGCATCAGTGGTAATTATTATAGCAGGCTAGCAGGGCCAGGAGCACACAAACCTCCCTGACATTTGTTTTAAGCACCTCTATCGTGCTTATTTCAGACCTAATCGGGCTGAAAGGAGAGAGTGAGTGTGTGTGTGCAAGCTAAAACATTTACAGATGGCGTTAGTACTGCCTCATCAAGAGCTAATCACGCAAACATGGGGCCGCTGTAGGTACTGTATGCTTCCCAAAAGCCCAAGAGTAGCGTGTGTATTAATGCCCACAGATTTGTGACTGTACACTGCATGTGCCTCACGGTGTGTGTTTGTGCGCGTAGGTGTCAGAAGTAGGACCACACTAAATATGAGCCGGCAGAAATCCACTAAACCATTCACAAGTTTTTAGCATCTATGTCCCTTTTGTATGTTTGTTTATTTTAAGAACACTATGAAATGTGACATATTACCTTTTTTTGTATTTTATTTTAATAGATATATGAAGAGTTCATTTTCAATTTTTAACAATTTAAAAAAAAGTTTTTTATATATATTTTTTATTGTTCATTCCAGTTATTCTCAATCAAAGTACATTTAGCTTATTTTGATTAGGTACAAAATTACAGGGAAAAAAAAGAAAACTAACAAAATAAAACTATAATAAATAGCCACATTTTTGAAGATTTAAATTTAGTTGTTTTTGCAAATAAATATTTATGTGTGTATATATATATATATATATATAATGTAGTATATATGTAATAACATTTTATGTATGATTCTGTAATTTAAATAATATTAATTTTGTCATGCATATATATATATTAGCCTGGGCCCGCCCATACTTCCTGTGGCACTACACTCAATTTCGCAAGCAAAGTCAGTCTGGCAAAGCTGCCGTTTTAGAGCATTTCCGTTCCCAAAAAAGTGGGAACCAATGAGAAACGAGCTCCCTCCCCTAATCCCCCCCACCCTCGCCACGACTGAGGCGGGTGTAATGCAATGCTCAAATGCTTGCTAAACCCATCGAAAATAATCACTGAATGACTGTAAATACCAGCTACTAGCAGAAATCGCTTGACGACATTTTCCTACTGCTTTAATGAAGCTAGCTACAATTGGTTACGGTGGCTTTAGGTTCCGTCGCTACGCATACATCATCAGAATGAGTGGTCTGATTGGTTGTAGATTCGTCCAGTAGTATACAGAGGCATCTGATGCTCCAAGAAGGCGGATAGTAATGTACAGTAGCTGGGCGAGACTAAGCTCCTATGAGCTTTATAGTCGCAGAAGCCTGGCTATATACAGTATATATATATATATATATATAAATAACATTTTAGTGATTCTGTAATTTAATTATTATAGATATACACTAAATATAGTGTTCACAGTTATGCATAATACATTTTATTCAGGTTAATTTGTATATAAAGCACATTGGTTATAGGATTTAAATACTGTACATACATATGCTAATATCTGTTCCACAGGATTTCCCCCAAAATCTGCGCCGTGAAAAAAAAATTCCGCACATTCCGTTTGGAGCTAGTCAGTGGTGTGAGTTGGCATTCTCCATTTCTTTGGTCTCTCAGAGCCCAGCTGTGCGCACAGGTCCTGGTGCAGAAGTTCACCGGTGTTCCCCTCAGGCTGGCTCCTTGATTCAAGTCGACCAGGACCTTCTGACTTGTGTGCAGCTGCCTGTAATGGACCCTCCAAATCTGGTGACTATCAAAGGACTAATTAGGGGGATGCATATTGACAGGTGCTTAGAGAGTAGAGAGAGACTGATGTGTGTGTTTACTGTGTGTTCGGGTGCAAGCTGAGGTGGCCTGGGCTTTGTTTCTTTGAAGATTTAAAAAGTAGCATTTTCTGTCATTTCAAATGTACGCCAGACTATCCCCAAATGGGACGCATTCAAACATTTGCAGCCACCATGTGAAAGATACAAGCTTTACGACCTCCTCATTAGCGTTTGCATTTACCCAGGCTCCTCCGGATCGCCTTAAGTGATTGAAACACTTTACTCTAATAGGTCTATTATAGACACAGTAAAGAAAGAACAACATGTTTGTATACGGTGCATACATAGCTCACTTTATCCTTCTCACAGTTTCTCATTTAAAGCCAATGTCAATATTATTTTGTACTTTCACATGTATGTTATTCAGTGTGGCTGTATAATAAAGCAATCACAATAAAATGTTGAAATGTTTTGTGATCTGAGAAACAACTTTTCTCACAACAGTTGGTTTGTGTTAGATCAGGTCTGCAGTATTGCATTGTGTTTTGTTTTGTTTTTTATTTATTATTTCTGTGAGACTTCAGCCATTTTACCTACTTAAAAAAAAAATATAATAATATGTATATATATATTTTTTTCTTTTTTTTTTCTGAGAAACAATAACTTGCAATATTTTTCCTACTTTTTTTGCTATACCACACAGAAATGTTTTTAATATATATACATATATATATATATAGCCTAGTCTCCAGTTTTACACTTTAAAACAGTCTGATCTGAGAACTGGTTTCCAAATAAATGTTCCATTAATCATTTTATTTTATTTTATTTTCTGTTTATATATAAATTTTAATAATTTTTTTATTTAGTTTGATCCTTTGTGCTTATATTAGTGTACTAAAGTTCTTGGTATGTGACGTGACAAGTCTATGGTAAAGGATGCCACTTCCAAACACTATTTGACACAAACACAATGGCTTTGTCATGAGACCGTTCTGTCCACTCTACATACAATGTATTATGGCTTTCATATGGTAACACCCATAAATATTTGACTTGACGTTCACATTTTTGCCATGTGAAGTAAATGAACGTGACTTTGAGAAGTTCTGGAGACTTCTTGTCCAAAGGAAAGCACAATACTGTTTATAAAGGAACATAAAAAACATCCTAAACTTTGCTTTGGTGAAGCTACTTCAAAAATGATCAAATTCATTGTAACTGAAACAAACTCACTATTCACTGTTCAGAATGTTTATAAATGTTGATTATTATTAAATTTCCTCTGATTCCTATATCCATTTCAAAACGTTTTGGCTTAAAAAAAAAATGAAAGAGACAGATAGATTACTAAATGGGGAACATGTGGGTTTTATTTGAAATAAACACATTTTATGATTTTTTTAAAAAAAGTAATGAGAGGGGGGCGATGAGTTTACAGATCAGTTTACAGATTTCTAATAATGTATCAAGTTATTTTCCATCTTTTTTTCAAAGGAAAGTGCATCACAAAGAAGAGTGTCAGCTCTCAGCTATCTCAAATTCAGAATGAGAGTAACACAGGAAGTGTGTGTTTATTTGAAGAGGACTCTTCTGTTTACTGTGCCTGGAAGCTTCACCGCAGGATGCTCAAATGCAGCTGTAAGTGACGGCATATTATTGTATCATTTTTGTGTTCCACATACCTGCTCAACATTTTGAGTGCGTTGGGGGAGGAGAAATTTAAGTGTGTCTGTATGTATTTTAGGAGGGGTTGCCAGGATATTGTGAGTTCTTGGAGGTCAGAAACGGGTTCAGGTAATTTGCTGCAGCTGAAGCTGAAACGTGCAGCAAATCTGAATGACAAATCTCTACAAAGCTGCAGGAAATCTATTAGCACCCTCAGGAACTAACCTCCTATGCTTTTTTATGCTTGAAAATTGCCTTGTCTGTCTCTCTCCATGTGTCATAATTTCCATCGCCCCCTTCTATACTTTTATCAGATTCTCTTAGTTTTCCACATGGGGCACTTTTCTCTTAATACCATCATCATTCTCTCTGCATAGACTGTCTGCCTTGTTTTCCACTCCTCCTCATTACAGCAGCGTTATGTGTGTAGCATTGACTTCAGATGGTTCTCTTTCTGACCGTTCACATACCATCTGATAAATGTTAGACACGTTACATACATCCTCAAAATAGAAAGTTTGATCTGATTGGCTAACATTATGTAATTTCCAGAATCAGCAGTGCTGGTTCTTATCAGTCTTCTGTGTTTCTAATTACTAAACTGCTACACAGGACTTGAAAGTTTGCAAGGTTTTTGTCAACCAGTTATAATATATATTTAGCAGGTCTGTGCACAACCCAGAATTGAATTGAAAATGCCTTTCAGTTTCCAAATCAGTTTCTCGGTCTGAATTCAGTTTCAACTTAAGTTGCAAACAAGGCAATTAGGGAACAATCTTTACTTTTATTCGTTGCTTATTAGCATATTGCATATTGGCTATTTATTAGTTGTTATAAAACACACAATGCCTTGTTTTGCATGGCCATATTCTAATGTAGATATTTATTTCATACCTAAACATTATTAATGTAAACAACTTATCATCAATGAGCGAATGTATAGAAGATAGATATATGGATAATAGTTACATGGATGGATAGAGTGATAGTTGATAAACAGATGGATGGATTGATTGATAGATGATAAATAGATGGGTGGGTGGATGAAGGACCGATACATGACACAGATGTATGGATAGAATGTTAGATGGTAAATGGATGGATAGATGATAGATGGATGGGTGGATGAAATGATGGATGATAAATGGATGGATGGATTGATTGATTGATTGATTGATTGATTGATTGATTGACAGGTGGATGATTCACATGATAGATGAATTGATGGATAAATGGATAGATAGTTGGATGGATGATAGATCATAGGAGGATGGATAGATTGAAAGATAATAAACAGATAAATGAATGGATTGATAGATGAGTGGATGGATAGAATGATAGAAGATAAACAGATAAATGGATGGATTGATAGATGAGTGGATGGATAGAATGATAGAAGATTAA
>JAUMHR010000075.1:15577813-15593434 GCA_032361145.1 Enteromius fasciolatus | reverse complement strand
TGTAATTACAGAAACATACACCGTAATTTCACTTTACTTACGTAGTTCTTTGCGGGTTGTAATCTAAAGCGTTACCGTGACTTAAATTAAAAAGGCAATATATTTATAGTTATAAATAATTTTACACAGTGTTTGCCTTTTGCCTGTTTTCCTAAAAAGCCCATAGCAGGCAGATCGAGTGTAAAATGTCCTCCAAATAAAGTGCAGTTGTCCATGAAGTCAGTGTTCATACAGCTCCTCAGAAGTAAACCCTGTGCTGTCATGTTTTATAATGTGAGAGAGTCATGTTGGAGATGCATCACTGTCTCATGTCTCTCGGTCTCTTCAGGAGCACTCACTGGTGCGGAGGTTCTCTGGTCAGGGAGGAGTGGGTGCTGACAGACAGACATTGCTTCTCGTCATGGTAATTATCTCCAGCCTTGCTGCACAGTCACCATCATGCCCTGGCCATGACCTCTGGATTCTCAGGGTCAAAGGGTCAATGATCAACCGGCTTCCATATTTTGTCATGAGCATGTAACCCAACAAATCAAAGCTGCTGATGTTTTAGAACATGCATCTTATAGCATGAAACATCCATATCTACATATCCACAACTTGAAATTATATTTTTATGATATGCCCCACCCCCAGTGTGCCTGACCTATCAGAGTACAGAGTTTGGCTTGGTATATCCCATTTGAATGAGTCGGGTGAGAATGACTTCCACAGACAGGAGAGGAGAATCTCGCACGTCATCTGTGGCCCGGAAGGCTCTAGTCTCGCCCTGCTCCGTCTGACTCAGTAAGAATATAATATGTATATTATTAATATATTCCATCTCTGATCTTATTTCTTTGTTGTTGATGAAATGACCTCTCTGTTCCTCTTTCACACAGACCTGCACTCCCAAGAGAGCGTGTCAGAATTATTCAGCTGCCTGTGGCGGACTGCAACATTCAGGAGGACACCATATGCTCTGTGTACGGCTGGGGTGAGACCAAAGGTGGGTTCAACTTAAGAGCCAGTCATCAGAGACTCCGCACCAGCTGACAGCTTTACAGGCACACAACATGGCTTCCATTGATCATAAAATTTGGTTTGATTACTTAAACTTGTGTGTACACCAAGAAACAGCACTAGAATACATTTTAAAAATGAGAGCAGGGTAGGAAATTAACCAGGGCTTGGGGGAAAAAAGTCACAAAAATGCTCCAAATATTTAAAACGTGAGAGAAAAAAAAGCTCTAGTTTTGTTGTGAGGCAACGATAACAAACAGCTTCCAAAATAATTCATGTTGATGATGAAAGCATTTTGGAAGTGTTTTGCGGTTTGGAACTACATAGCGTAACAGTGTGCAAGCAGGAGGGAAGGCACACAAATCTGAGTTCATATTCAAGTAAATGTGCCAAATATAGTCTCTAATAGAGTTTTCTGGCTTTCTCAGGCACTGGACATGAAGGAACGTTGAAAAGAGTTCATCTGCCCATAGTGAGCAATGAACGATGCCAGCAGCTTCACAAAGGGACAATTCCGATCACCAGTTCAAAACTCTGTGCTGGTGGCAGGAGAGATGAAGGAGTGTGTGAGGTGAGTTTATTCACTAGATTTACTCTCTGCAGGGTGAGCTATCATTTAAAATTCCCTTTTTATTTTTCATTTTTGGTCAGATATTAATCATTTTAATGTAAGAATGCATTGTATTGCCAGTAAAAAAAAACTGGTTAAAGTTTCTCTTTTGAATGTTCCATTTATCCTAAATATTTTTTTTTATTTCATTAAAAACATATTAGGCAGAAAAGCTATTATAAACATGTATAATAAAAGGAAATGTTTCCTAAGCAGCAAATCAGCATATTAGGATGATTTTTGAAGGATTATGGGATACTGGAGATGGTGTAATATTTTTTAAATTACATTTTTAAATGTATTCAAATAGAAAAAATAATAAAAAAATGCAGCTTGTTGAGACATATTTAAATATTAAATATATTAAAAAATATATTTTTTAAATCTTACCAACCTCCATCTTTTGAATTGTAGAACGGCTACTTATTTAAATCTTATATTTGCCATCTTGTTTTTTTTTAGTTGCACTTTTACCTGTTATACTTTAGATGTATTTCTAAATAATTTGTCCCTTTGTTTTGTGTATTTTTCATGCTCACAGAAAGACTATGGCGGCCCTCTAGTATGCCAAGAGAGTAACAGTAAAGTCATTGTCGGGGTGAGCATAAACGGCAGAGGATGTGCCCGACACAACCGACCAGCCATTTTTGTGAACGTGGCCTTCTATACTGGATGGATTCACAAAGTGTTCAGAAATTATCCAAACTCAGAACTAAACAACTGATGGATAATAAGCAGGATTAAACAAACAATCTGAGAACAAATATTCAGAATCTCCATAAATCTGACAGTTCATTTCTTGATTTAAGGGTCACCTGAACAACTCTTGTTGCAAAAAAAGTTCTTGGGAACTTTTCCCAGCTTGGCCGAGAAACATATACTCAGAAACTACTCAAAGAGCTATAACTACAGCTGAAACTGTTGCTCTGAATTTCAGCAATTTGTACACCTAATAATGCCAGAACCGCAGAGCAAGGCGCTGGGAGACAGAGTCTCTAAAGGCTACATTCGCAGCTAGCCATACAGAAAGATAAAGACTACTGGACCGAAGTGCGGACGAGCAGCCAGAATCCGTTTCAAGAATCAATAGCAATTCCTGGCCACCAACCAAAAACCTCAAGTCCTCGAAGAGAAATCTTGCTGCAGTGCGCTACAAAGCATTCGTATGTACATTCAACCCACACATTACCCATCAAACTGACAATCTGGACTTCAGTTGGGATATTGGATTCAGAGACCTAACCCAAGTTTGAGTCTGGATTCATACCAGGACTTGATATATGGATACAAACTCTCAGATCCCAACAGGAATCGGCCGTTCCCTCCTTTAAAAGCGTTCAAAGCTGACCGACGTACACATTTCGGCCGCTCCTCATTGAGAAAGAGGGGTGTTATGATTATAAGCGCTTGTTGATATAAAACGCTCATTAACAGTGTCATTCAAAGAGCCCCTCCATAAAGTGTTAGTTGTTAGCTAAATGTAGAACATCCTATGGGTTAAAAGTATTCACAGAAGGCGTTTTTTTTGCGTTTGTGCTCCTGATAAAACTTGAAAACACACATGAGAGAGGTCACTGTGTCCCTCAATAACACCTCCTCGTGTCGCCATTACAGATTGTAATTTGGTGTTTATATAGTCAGAGGTGTTCCATCCATTTCCAGTGTTGATATTTTGTCCGCTAGCCTGAACAGAGATGACATGACCTGCTTGTAGTGACATGCAGCAAAAAATCGTAGTTGTCATAACATATCAGCATCTGAGGTTCCCATACACTCTGTTTGGTTTAGAGTGGAATTCAGAGGAGGATTTGGAAATGTGTGTTGTAAATACTGTGGTCATGGGAGTGGGGTAATCACTCCCAGTTCTTTTGTAGGTCTCATAGACCTTTATAAGAGGTTGGCCTCCTCCATTCCAGTGTCCTCATTGGGTGGGTTTATATCTATTTGTAAATATATCTGTATTAATTCCGAATGCACATTTTGTCAGTTGTGAAACTCTAGAGCGAGTGCGATGTTTTACAGGATGTCGGTGCATGTGTGTGTGTGTGTGTAATGCTGCAAAGATGCATCGAGGCCGAAATGTGCATCTCTGCAGGACAGAGAGCAAAGCAAGCACACATCGGAAATTTGCCGATTAATTTGGCGGTTTTTCAGATCAGTGCCGGTGTAAGATAAATCCGAGTGATTTTCTCTCTTGTGTGGTCTTGGATCGCTCATTCCACGAGCGCCTCATTCCCTCGCGCTGGCCTGCCTCCAAAAACAATCAGCTTGGGAAATTACCTCCAAAAATCATGTCGGCTTAAACAAATAGCTTTCTGAGTGATGGCTCGTAAGTGTTTGTATTCCAACCACTCCCGATGCTAATTATGTTGGTTAAAATGAAGGATGAGTTTAATTTGTGAAAGTCCTGAGGCACAAGTCCTTATGTAAGGACATTGTTGAACACATTGAGATTAGTGTTACTAAAGCACAAGACAAGGCAAAAGAGCCCTTCAGTGTTACCTCATTTGGCTTTAACATTTATCAAAACAAATGTTTTTGTGTAATTGTTTTTTTTTTTTTTACTTTGGAACAACACGAAACCTGTGTTTGAGGAAAGCTGCTGGATGATTTAGTGGCTTGTTCTGAACTTTTTGGTAAGACACACTGAGGGGCGATTTCATGCGCATTTATTTTTTGGTGCGAAACCTGCGTGGCATGATCATATTTAACCAGGCGATAAAGTCATTGTCAGTATTTTCAGTGCACACATCAGGCTAATAATGGAGTGTGTATTATTCACAAAACCCAGCAATATTAGCCTGCCGCAGTTAACCGGTACTGCAGTTAAATGGAATTTCATTTCAATTTCTTACAGATTTAGTTCGCACTGTTACTTCATTTACTTAATGCCTTTTTGAATCAGGAGCTAAAGCTTGTGAAAAAATGCTTTGTTAAATCATAATTATGACAAAAAACATATTTATGAAATAAAAAAAAAAACTAAACTATGACAAAAACATGGTGATTATGAGATCAAATGTAGGAACTGTAATTCAAATTGTAATTGTAGTTTAAATTACATAATGTATAATTATGAGATAAAAAAAAAAGTGATTAAGTAAGATAAATGAGATAAAGTCAGAATTTTGAGTTATACTTTTGAGATAAAATTAATTGACAGAAGACATGTCAATAACTGAAATAATTGATAAAAAAAGACGCAATTAAAACATTAAAAGACAATAACGAGATAAATTATGACAGGAAATGTCAATCATGACAGAAAGTCATAATTATGAGATTGAGAATATTTGAGTCACATTTGAAATACTCTAAATTATAACAGGAAATGTAATTTGTGAAAAATGTGAATTTTTGCTAAATCATTATAACAGAAAGTATATGTGATAGTCATAATCATGACAGAAATATATATTTGAGATAAAATAGAGATATATTTGAAAAAGTAGAATATATTTCAGATCAAGTTGAAATGGACATAAAAATATAAGTTATGACATTAAAAAGTAATACGAAATTTAATAAAATTTTTAATAAAAATAAATAAAAACATTTTTGCAATTTATGACTTTTATCTCGTATTGACTTTTTATGTTATAATGTTGAATTTTGACTTTTTTTATCTCATAAATATTTGTTTTTCCTTTTTATGTCACACATCCCGAGTATGATTTACTAAATCATATACTTATGTGGCAGAAATCGACTTTACATTGGGCAACATATGCAAAAAACAAACAAAAAACATGTGCACTTCAACTCTGAATTCTCCTGTAGTGTCTGAAAAGCCCTGTGGCCCACCAGAGTTCATGTGTGTTCGATCTATTGCTCCTCTCTCTGATGTTTATATGTGAGAAAGACGGCAGGTGAATGTATAGTGAGCTGCTACGGACAATGTAAAGTTGTAAAATGTTGTCTTTGTACAGTGTGTTTAATGTCTCACCTATTCATGTACAGTAATATTCATAATCAATGTATTATTCACCTCTTATACCGACATCAGTATTTATCAACTTGTGCCTGTGTTTGTGTTTATTAAAATATATATATGTGCCTTTACTTCAGTAAATCTTGCAAGTATTTCTCAAATAGCAATAATAAAGACAAAGCAAGCGAGAAAATAATAATAATAAAGAAAATTTGCCCACACATCACTGAAAGTGGAAGGATCTTGCTGACTTGATAGACGGAAATGTTTGTGTATGTCTCCCAAGTGCTTTAGATATGAAATTTAGTTCACCATTTAGCAGATGCCCTGTCATCAAAACCATTTTACAGTATACTGAATCCACAGATGGTCCAGAACAGCCTGGGGTAAAGCACACTGAATTGAGATTTGTTTTACCCTCGAGCTTTTGGATCCCTGTTTAAATCACACAATGCAAAAGTTCAAATCCTTTGTCACACAGAAAAGTATTTTAAGAGTCTGTGCTGACCCCTCTCTCTTTGTCCATATACCATCTCTTCAATGTGAAATTCGGCTGCCCTCTTCTGGAAGGTTATCTATCTTCAACAGGATAAGTAGGAGAAATTATTTTCTTTACCCCTGCATGATCTGTTTACATTTTCAGTGGTGCTTCAATTAGAATTAAGCCTCACTGTGTGACTTGTTAATGAACTAAATTATCCAAGGCCTAAGCACTAAAATATCACAGAGACTCTTTTTTTTTGACTTGGACTAGTAGACAACTACCCAGAAAACGACATACACAGACACACACGCAAGCCGTAGTAGCTTTTTTAAATACTTAAGCAACCATAGCAATACCTTGAATACTGCATCATGGTTCTGAGTGCATTATTCATTCACTTTAAGAAAATGTCAAAATCAAGTTAATGGTTGACTTTTAAAGTCTCCCCTGTAAAATAAATTACAGCTAAAATGAGTCGAGTAGGTTGGCTGCTTTTAGCTGGTTTTAGATGGGTTTTGACAACTTGTTTAGCTAGTCAGGCTGTGTAGGAGATCAGCCAACCAGTTTTAGTTTTTTCCTCCCATTTGGGTCATAGACGCAAAAACGTACTTAATAAATAAATAAATAAATAAATAAATTGTCAGCCAGTAGAGGGCAGTGTTGTTTGACACCCTGTGTTTCTGCTGAATAGGAAAGCCTTATTAGTATATATTTTGGATTTGTAATTATCATTGAACTTCCAGAATCCAAAGACCCCTTTTTTATTGTATTGTATTTTACTTTAGCCTATTTTATACTAAAGCAGAGCAACTTGTATAAAGATAAATGCCTCCTTTCACTTGAGCTTCCTCTTCAGCCAAAATGTGATTATTTCAGTAAAACACATTAACTGAATCCATTCATATTCCTTTTACTACAACTACACAAGTAGCTATGTGAAAACAAAAAAAAACGATGCATTTTGCTAATGTTGTTTATCGGTTCGTTTTATAACTTCAGACGTTTAGCTTGCAGTCAAAGAAGAAAACAGAAGCACAATTACAAGGAAGGGGATATTTTTAGGGTTTATTTTGAGGTGCTGAATGTACCATTTCCTGAGAGTTAACGCCAACAGCACCCGGGGGTCGAATAAAAACACTTTTAAAAGCGCTGACCTGTTTCCTCAGCCTGTTTGCTCATAAAGCGAAGGTGTTAAGCACCGTTTTTATGGAGAGGGACGGGCCGGTTAAGGCGGAAAGTGGCTTTCGGGAAGACACTCTCCACAGGGAAGCGGCAATAGATTAGAGAGGTGTGCAGTCACCTTTTGTTCAGCACATCCAGGCCCGTTTTACCGAGTTAACCTGGAGCTTTACAGGCCTTCGAGGCCGGACACTGCAGGGAAAGCGGCAAAGCTAATTAGCAGAACGGCGGGACGCACCGGTGTCGTGTCCGTCAGAGGGTGTAGTGTCAGTCTTCGACCGCTGGGTGGCGTTGAAGCTACACCAATTACGATGAGGCGGTTCTAACTTATCCGCTAATGTAATAAAGGTATCTGAATGATTAGTTTTGAACAGCTTGGTTCCCCTCTCTCTCTCTTTCTTTGTTAAACCCAAGCAATTTATGTTTCCAGCCAGCCAGCAGTGGAAAGGAGTGATGTACTTTGATCTCTCTCTCCTCCATTCAGTGCGAAGGTTGACGCTGTATTTGTTATGCTGAGGCTCTGTGGTGTGAGTCGTGTTGGCCTTGGCTGGGTTTTAATCAGCGGTCTGAGCTCAGGGACAGCAGCCAGTACCCTGGCTGAAGGTGGACAGATGAGTTAAATACAAGCTACACAGCTCAGCTGGATCACATAAGACAGGAGATCTTCACACAAGGACGAAGAGATCAGCTTATAGCAGTGCTTTGCCCTCGGATTACAGCAGACTATTAGTCAAATATTTTATTTGTGTGAAATATGATTTCAGTTTAAGCCAAGTGTTTTCTATTTGCACGTTTAAATGTAATTCATTCCTGTAATGGCAAAGATGAACTGTCAGCAACCATTAGGCTACGTCTGTCTTCAATGTCATGATTCTTCAGAAATCATTAGAATATGGCGATTTAATGTATGTGTGTGTATGTACATATATATATAATATAATAAAACAGAATACAGAATACCATTATGTAGCATACTTTAAATGAAACGGTATAATCAATCATGAATGGGACTTGGTTTAATCCATTGGATTATGATTGGCAGGTGGTTTAATGAAAAGGTTTGAAAAATAATTGTGGTGATCCAAATAGCAAAATATTCAAAATATTATCCTTTGCATAGCACAGAAAGTCATACAGGTATTAAAAATCATGAGAGTAAGTTAAATTACTCATCAACAATTATTTTGTTCATTGTTTAGTTGAACAATGCCTTTAATAAAGAAAATATGGTCCATTCTGATGTTACATTGACCATGAATGCATTCTAATTAGGAATTTTAGACAAAACCAATGATATCATAGTCGTCATCTTCATGCCCATTAACATTGTTCACATAATACCATAATGTCTCATTATTGTCATTGTAATTAAATTAATAATCATCATCACCATTGTCACTGCCACCATATTGTGCTCTTCCGCTGTATATAATGTCCTTGCAGTCCTAATGGAAAGTAGAGGACGGAGATTCTACTTCCTGATTGGCTGGCAGCTGGCAGTAAGATGCAGTTCAGATAATTAATCAATCTCGTTGGCCATATTTTCTTTTGTGCTTTAATAACCTCCTGACACTCGTTGTAGACGGTGTCATATATTAGCTGATTAGTCTGAGACAATGTGTCATTGTTGTCTCAAGAAGATCGTAAATTGCGGCCCACTGCTTGTGTCGCAGTGTGTGGCCCTGTGATCGTGCAGCAATTCGACTAAAGTCAGTAGTCCAGCTTGGAAGTCTCCAAGCAAACTCTGGAAGCTATGTGGAATCCATGAGGAACTTCTGGAACTTTCCGCTGCACAGAGGTCAGTTAAAATATTCTTCTAATAAAATAATGGTTCTTTTAAGAGCCGTTCACTGAAGATTCTCTTTGGAGAACCCATGAATGATTCTTCTATGGCTGCAAATCCTCTTATTGTAAACTTTATTAAGTGTCGGATTATGTACACATTTTTTTCTTTCTTTCTTTTTTTGTACAAAGTCGCTCTCTTTACAACATAACACATTGATGTTTTGAAGAAGTGTTGGACTTTATTTAGTGTATAGGCCAGCTCAGCTGCAGGTCGTATTGGTGGGAGGAGCTTTCTCAGTCTAGAGAGAATTTGATTGGACATCATCAGTGCAGTGCAGGATGAGTCATCAATGATTGAATGAATGTCTTGTTTTCACTGAAATTTGCTGAAAGTGTATTTTGTCAGCATTGAGGAGTAAACAATCACATGGCGCTTCAAACCCTTTGATCACCAACGACCCGAAATTATTACTTTTTTTCGAAGGACCCATTTTAAATTAAGGCTAATTTATTCTTTAAATATAGTTTTATTATTTTGGAAGCCCAGTTCCAACATGGAATTAAAGAAAAAATAAAGTATTTGAGAAATTTTTATCTCGCAATGCTTTTTTCCAATAACCTCAAAAAAAAAAAAAAATTGCTATTAACCTTTTTTTTAATTATTTTTTAACCTGTGGTGGAAACAAATATCCATATATTTCCAAAATCTTTATTATTATTATTATTTTTTTTTTACATTTCAATTTTACAAACTATATTGTTTTACAAATAATTAAAACATAATCAAAAATATCTTTATTTGGTAGGCATGTTTTTTTTATATATATCCCTTATTTAAATTCCATATATAATTTAAAAAAATAAAGTTATTTATTTACTGAATTGTTTATTATTTAATGCAGTTGTTTAACTGTTAATAATTGCATTAATAATAATTCTACACAAGTTCAGATCCTCTAGTATCCCTTTGCATTGTAATCTCACTATGGCTACTACCCATCTACCTGCTGTTTGGTTAGTTATTTTATGCTTTCAAACCAAGCTGAAAGTATATAATTTGCCTCTGTAGTGTATATTATTATAGACACTTTTCAGAATGTTTTTGCAGCCTGGGGCTGAATGATCAGCTCGAAAGTCGACTACACAATTGCTCGACATATTGAACGATTGTACTTTCATCTCGCACGGTCTCATGTTCATTCACGTCAAATTGAATATGCTGTCTGCTTTGTGTATACAGTCTGGCTTGACATAAATATAACACGCTTTGCTCCTCAGTTCCTCGTGTGATGCTTTCCCACATCCTCCTTTAAGACATTAGTGCCCTTTCTTCCAATTTCCCATCATCCCGCGCTGGGAGTAGACATGCAGGCTCTGCCTTCCAGCTGAAGACGGTGAGAATTCACTCCTCAGTCTCTGTTTGCTTCTGCCTGTCCGATGCTCTGAGGTGTAAAATAATAACAGATATGTGCCGTCTAAGGTTGAAAACATCCACGTTGATATTGAGCGGAGGAAAATCAATATGTGTCGAGCACAACTATCTCAACCCGAGACCCCGGGCTGGCTTTTGAAGGTGTTGTGGGCGCCAGGCGGAGGATGAATGTCAGTCAGCAATCGGTCGTCATGGAGACTCAAGGGCCAGGTGGCAGGTGTCCTGAGGTCATCACGCAGCCAATCAGGGCTTAATGATGTGTGAATGAGACTGACCGAGTCATCGCTCTATGAGCAGAGAGAAAGGTCTGGATCCGCTGCATCAACATGTGGAAAATAGCAGTGAACTGTGGAAATGAATGTTTTAACCAAATGTAGACATCTGTAGTCCGGCTTTCTGAATACACCGTGGTACCAATATAGCAGGGAATTCATCTGTCAGACATGTTGAAATGCCAGCTGTTATGAATGTCCTGTGGCCTGAATCATAATTTATGACCTGTCAGTCTGTGCGCTGAGTAGAATGTATTGCTGTGAAGACACACAACGCAAAATGGCAGCCTAGGTAGAAATGGTTTTAAAATGAGCGCAAGATTGTGCGAATGAACGTTTATCTTTAACGTTTGTCGAGATTCGGAACCATGGGTGAATACAGTCTGGAAGTATTAGAAGTACGGTAAGTAATACAGTAAGTGGCATATTACCACAACATTAAACTGATCATGACAAACGATACATGTACCCTAATCTGGCACGCTATAGGTCATAGTACACACACACACACACAAATGGTGTAGAAATTGCTATACAAGTATGCTACAAAGAAGTAGTCAGTATTGAAGTTTAATTAAAGGTGAAATTTTGAAGTAGGGTAGTCAACTTTTTAAATCTTTTCTTGTAAATATTCTTGTAAAATGTACTCCAATAATCTACATTTTATATGAACAAAAGTGCAATAACATTTGTTTTGCAAACACTTTTGCATGTTGCAGTAAAAAAAAAAAAAAATAAATAAAAAAAAAATATATATATATATATGTGGGTGTGTGTGTGTGTTAGTGGTGTCAAATGATTAATAAAAAAAGTTTTTGTTTGTAAGTAATGCAGTATATGTGTGTACTGTGTATATTTATTATGTATATTTAAACACATGAATGCATATATTTAAGAAAAAATAGATTTATATATGAAATATATTTCTATATAATATAAACTATATAGATATCTACATGTAAATATTTTTCTGAATGTATACTGTATGATGTGTATTTCTATATACATAATAAATATACACAGTGCACATGTATATTGTGTAAAAGATTTTTTTGGATGCGATTAATTGCAATTAATTGTTTGACAGCACAATATACAGTATATCCACTATACTTAAAATGTTTAATGCAAAAAAGTATTGAAATTATGTCATTTTCTAACCTTCGCTAGCACAATGTACAGCTCTATTTAGTGCTAATTAATTCTGCTATTTCTGATTCATTCATTTTTATTATTCATTATTTATTATTGAAATGCTGCTTTATTATCACATCTGTAAAAAGTCAAAGAACAACGAGAGAGTCAAATAATTCCCATAATTCCCACTGGTTAACCTAACACCCCCAAGGGCCAGACCACTAAATATTCATATCTAGCTTCGAATAATGCAATTTATTTATTATGGTGAGCAAATGTATTTGACCTATGTCAAAGTTGTAATATCCTCCAATTCTTGACCTTTCTTTTTTGGCACTGTTTGCTTTGAAACTTTCTTATTCACTGTAAACATCAATGCAGACGAATCAAAGAACTCAGCAGCCCTAAATGATGTAACATTTTGCCAGCGTTCTAAAGGGAAATATAATAACGCCTTCTTGTGCTCTTATTCAGAAGCTTTTAAATGAGATTCAGAATGAAGAGGGCAATAATGGCGCTACCAGCAAGGACAGGTAGGACAGATGAATGAATGTAATGTTAAATGTAAAGGACAACGGCAGACAGCTTGCGATCCGATCTTTTTATGTTGTCTTTAAACACCTGTACAGCTATCAAACTGACACAAATGAAGGTCTTCTCCACAAGAAACACTAAATGACACTGTAAATAAAATGAACTGTCCTTGTGCCTCAGCTGTCAGCAGTTGAAAGTAGCTTTTGACAATACAAGAAGGTGAAAATGACAGATGAGCAATAATGAATGCTAAAACATTAAAAGATTACACATAATGCTCTCCGGTCCTTTTAATGTTCTTAAGAAAACAACATAAGTGGCATTTCTTTTCAGGTATGAAGTAGAATAGAACTTCTAACTGCCCTACAACCTTTTCTCCGATCTCTCAGACCAGTGGCTGTCCAAGGCTTTTTCGGGGGTGTACTGTATGTATGTGTGTCTGCCAGCAGTCTGTTGAAGCATGACCAGCTAAACTAGTTGAGTTAATTACCCGTTGCATATGGTTTCCATACACCTCATTAGATGCATTAGGAAAAAGATGGCACATAACAGTTGAAGGTTTCATAAAATGAAAATTAACCCTATATGTTTTACAAAATGTAAGTTTTAGATCTTTGTGTAGGCCTAAATGTTTCATTAATTAGCTTATTTTTTAACCCAAATAAAACAACAGCACTGTAATCCTAAGTATCTTATTGGCATTTTCGGCTTTTTATTAATTCGTAATATTTAACCTAGGCCTAACTGTTCACAAAGTGTTGTACAGTAAGTTGTAGAGTAGACTATGCATTCTATTTTTTTTTACAATTTTATTTAGCATGAATGTGTGCGTTCTGATTAATTCAAAACCATCATTCAGTAAAATGCAGCTCTGATTAAATGATAAATGTTTATTTATTAATACATAGGCCTATTGAAAGCAAGCTGTGATATATTTTTTCCACAAATGAATAAATTAAATCATATATCATTTATATTTATTTATATACTGTCTTCGTAAGAAGCTTCCAAGTAGGCTAGCTTTTTGTTTAAAGGTTATAGCTAACAGTAATTCTCACTATACTTTAAATTAGCTCATAGCTTTGCACTACAGTATCAAACTGGTATGCAGTTACAAAACAAAACCTAATTTATGTCAGCTGGAATTGTTGCCTAATCGTGAGGAGCTGACAGAAAAATATGTCTTGGCTCATTAGGATTCTAAGCTCAAAGAGAATATTTTGGTATTACAGAAAGGGCCCCATCTCATTAAGCATTTTTATATGACGTTATTAGCCCGCACCAATTGTCTCAGTACTGATTTGTCCCCTTGCTGCCCCACTGTGAGCTCTAATCACCCATGGTCTCTAAACCCAGAGCTCCTGGCTGTCCGAACGCCAACCCTGCTCTCCTGCTCTGAAGGGAGCACTTACTCAGCTATAATTATGGTAAGAGTCCTACAGCATTGCTCTCTTGCATGCTCTCCAGCAGAGGCCTCGGGGCACATCGAAGTCAGATTGTTCGGAAACAGCGAGGAGATGCAGAATTCCCGGCTGGATCGCTGGCAAGAGGCTAACTAGCTCTGACAGTGGTGGGGTCATCTCTGAGGCCTGGCCGTCAGCTGGTGCCACACCTAATGCAACCTGAACACTATGGGAACGGGAGAGTAGACTGCAGAAATGCACTCTCTTGCTGTCATGGACGAGTGAGGAGAGTTTATGCATGAACGTGGGATTGGCAACGATAAAACAAGTGTGTATATGTGTGTGAATTTGGCCATCTCTTATATGAGCGGGCTGTAACCAGAAAAAACATTTGAACTTAAATTTACAGTTAAATACCGTATTTGTATTAACTGATATAATGTTAAAGTGCCCCTATTGTGGATTATAAAAGGTTCATATTTTGGAGTCCCAAAGAACAGGTATCTTCTCTTTCTTTTGAGAGACAATAACTTTATACATGGTACACTTTCAAATGAACAACTTTGCAAGCAGCTTTTAAATATGAACATACACTGAACATCATCATGGTGAGACTCGTTAAACTGAAATATGGAAAAAACATTAAATTAACAATATTGATTTTCACTGTACACATAGGGGAACTTCGTCTATATCGTTAACCATTTAACAGGTTTTTACTGTAGCATATTCACAGTTTTTTACAGTGTACAGTAGTCAACATTTGAAGGGGATCATAAAAGTTCCTCAAAGTTGTCCTAAGACAAGAATAAGTATCGTTTTTGATTTTAGGACAACTTTGTTGAAAGGTTTTGATCCACTTCGAATGTTGACTACTGTATAGATGGCCCATGACATTGTGGGACATGAAGGACACAAAAGATACTGACTCTGTCTCTATAGCTACTGATTCACCCTTGGTTCAGTTGCCTGAGAGCCGTATGCATTAATATATTGATGTAAACTCTAACCCCAGGAAACAAACTGAACACATCTTTGGAGGTTTGTCTTAAAGGCTGCAATGCAGTTCACATTCTGTATGGAAAGCACACATTATTTGTTCATATTTTTTTTAAATTTGAATTTATTATGTTATATGTATTTCATGCTGAGTATTTTGGAGTGTTGTCATACATAGCTAACGATGACATGCAGAGATGAGGTGCTTATTTTTATTCCTATGGAGATACATTGTGAAGAGCATCGTGAACTGCTCATTGACTCTCTAAGGTCTCCTTCAGTGTTCTGTGCAAACAAAGGCTTATAATGACGCGTGAAATTACAACAAAAATATAATACTTTTGTATTCTGTGTAGGATGAGGCTGTTAGTAGATTAAAAATGAATCATGATTGATCTTTGTGAGGGAGTCATTTGAAAGTAGTAGATGTTGCCAGATGTTTTTATATACACTCAAATTCATCAAAGGATTTTCAGACCACTGAAGCAAGTTCAATTTACCTTTTTTTTGTCAGGAAAGTCAAGGAAACTGATTACAATTAATCTACCTTTCAACAAGCTTGGTGCCTATTTAACTGAGCCTGGGACCCAAGGTTCGAGCTACAGTAGATACAAAAAGCACACTGTTTTATGTATTATAAAATACAATTGTATTCAGAGACAATCACAGTGACCTTCAGCAGTTCTTAATCATAAGGTGAATGTGCAAAGAAACGTTTTCTACCCGGAAACAGATGCACTCCTATTCAAGAAATGTCATTGCATTCAAGAGCACTTTATGTAATATCCTCTCATTACATCCACTCTTATGAAGTAGATGTTTCCAAGCAAGGTTTACAAACACATGCGTTTATCAT
>JAUMHR010000075.1:15565929-15577713 GCA_032361145.1 Enteromius fasciolatus | reverse complement strand
GTAATATCCTCTCATTACATCCACTCTTATGAAGTAGATGTTTCCAAGCAAGGTTTACAAACACATGCGTTTATCATTTTTTATAGATGAAGAGCTGAGTCATGAGCTGTATACCACTGACCCATTGTGACTATCTCTCTCACAACCTGTTTCGTCTGAGTGACAGTTGCATCACCCAGCATACATCTGCTGTATAGCTGTACCACTGCTGGAGCTGACATCAGCAGCGCCTGTAATCATCGGACGAGGCGTTCGCTTGCTAGATGAAGTTGGCTCGGAGATGTGTAATGCGCTTATAGAGGGGGAAGGCCAGATTAACCCACCTCTTCCAAAACATCTTTGATTTCAGCATGGCAACATGCGTGATGGTGCATTTAACATGTATAATCACATGTCTAAGCTGAAATTGCATGCATACGGATGCTCTTCAGGCGGTTGTTGCATTATGCATTAGCACGTAATTCCAGGCTGTAACAATACTTCATGTATGCAAAACATGCAACTGATTTTCCAAGAGAAGAAATGATTAGTTGATTTGAATTTCGAGCGGATTTACTTCAACCGGGTTTCCACATTTACATTTTTTTCATTAAAACAAGTGGTGCTTTCAGAGTTTGCCAACACAATGCGATGCTGTTTTCATGTATATTTTCTAGGTGATTGCAAATTGTTTGTCGTTACTTTATATTGACTCTTTCTGCAGGTTACATTGTTACGCCACTAGGGGGTGAAATGCGACTGTGTTTAGAAGTGAGTCATTTGATTCATGCGTTGAACCGAATCTTTCAAAATTGCTATTATATTTTCCAGAAACGTAACCACTTTAGAGTAATTACCTTGATTTATTCAACCGATTTGTTCAAAAACATTGATTCATAGGACCGCCTAATGAGTGAGTCATTCGAATCATTTAGAAAAATGAATCATCCAGGAATCAGTTCCTTTGCGGCTTTGTTTGGATATTTGCGTTGGTGGAGAAAGACTGGCAATATTGTATTTGACAATGTAAGTACTCAACTTTTTTTCTCTTAGTAGGATTACAATGTCAGTCGTTTTTGTGTTGTTTTTTTCCCCAAAATATCAGCTTGCTTACTTATCTGCGGTAGTAAACAACACCCGTTGAAAAAAAAAACCCAGCATGCTGGTTAGGTATGTTTTGATGCTGGGATGCTGGTTAGCTGGTTTAAGCTGGTCCAGCAAAGGTACCAGCAAAACGACCAGCTTAAACCAGCATCAAAACATACCTAACCAGCATTTGCTTTTTATTCAGCAGGGCAGGATGTTTGTTTTGAATGAGATACATAATGACAGCCTTACGGTTTGAGTAACCAATCACAAATGTGAAGTAACAGTGCTTAGCTAAACAGTGAGTGAACTGTGGCTGTAGTAGAAGTAAAACAGCCAGTAACCTGTTTGATTGAACATGCATGCGCATTAACTTAAACAACCTGGAAAACAGGCTTGAGCACCCGCCCCTTTACTCCTGGATTGCCCTTTTCTTGGGGTTTCTTTCTTTTTTTTTCAATTTGTATGTGTGTATGGAGCCCTGTCTTTGCCCCACAACAATAAAATGTAACTATTAATCTCAATTTTGCTAAATAAACGGATCTGGCTCGCATCAGTCACATGACAGACATGAGGGCAGACTTCTAAAATATGCTTATCTAAATCTAATGTTAATGAACAGATACCGTATGCAGATTTCAGTCTTGGTTGACTGAAGATAGGGTAGGTAATAAATCTAAACAAGACTGATGGTTTCCCTCACAGTCACGCTGGATCTTGATGATGGGCCCCAAATAAGCTTCACTCTATTTCAGAAAGCATTCTCAGAGCTGGGCTGGTTTAACTACAGCTGCCAGGAATGAGAGTTTTATGAAGTCTCAATAGAGCTCCAGGAAGGAGAGAAGCCAACAAACCTAAATTACTCCTTTGTTAATTCCTCTGCCCGTCTGTCATACACCCCTAGTGATTTGAGAAACAATAGCTCCAAAGCAACCGCAGCCGTTTCCAATCCTGTGTCAGGTTTCAAACACACCTGCAGCAAGTTATAATATTGCGTTTCACGCTAATCACATTTGTCATCTTTTCCCCAGCACTTTGTTCTGTGACTGAGCCACTAGCTTTGCTCATCACCGGATGTGTGAGAGAGACTGCAGCTAGTTTTGACATTTTGTGGTCATTGTACCTTCTGTGAGTTTGAGAAGAAGATATTGAATAAGTCTAATGGGTGCTAACAAACGCTCAAGTGTGTTATTGCAGTAAAACTATACACCTCTGCTGCTTGGAAATGCTCTTAGAGATATCTGAGCGATTGATAAAATGCTTTTAGCTGAGCAAAGCAGCGATAAGTATGGACTCAAATCATATTAAAGCATCAGTGTTCTTACTCTTGAATGCTTTTTCTGATGTCAATTTCAGTCACTATATACCGCATGAGGACATGCACAAGATTATCTGATATAGCTATCCTTATGAGAAGGCTGTATGTATAAGTAGTGCATAATCAGTGTTGGAGAGTAACTCAAAGAACCGTGCTAACTTGAATTCATCCCGGAAATGTACACACCCTCAGGCCATCTGAACAGATTTGGAGAGATTTATGCTCACCAATGGATCCTCTGCAGTGAATGGGTGCCGTCAGATTGAGAGTCCAAACATCTGCTGGTAAAAACATTACAATAATCCATGACATGACTTTAGACATGTCGATCAATTCATGTTTTGTGAAGTGAAAAGCCATGTGTTTGCAAAAAACAAATGCACAATTAAGGTGTAAGAAGTCCATAATCCTTCCAGTGAACAAGTCCATTCCCTGTCGTCCTTTCACATCAAAATCCAACACCATGTTTGGAGTTAAAAATACCTTGATGGATTTGTTCATTGCAAACAAGCAGCTTTATAAGATGCGAAGTGATGGACTGAAGTCGTGTGGATTACTTGTATCTAGATTATTGTAATGTTTTTAGCTGTTTGGACTCTTATTCTGGTGGCACCCATTCACAACAATTAAAGCTACATTTTTCGAAATCGGTTTTGAAGAATGAACAAAGTCATCTTTATCTCTGATGACTTCCGTTTTAATTTGTGGGTGAACTATTTATTTAAAAACAGCTCCATTAAAAGCAAACAAGCAAAAGTAGTTAATGGTCAGTATTATAACTTCTTTTAAATGTCGATAGTTTGAGAAAATATCAGTGTAACTCCCTTAACACTGTGCCTAATGTGCCTTATAATACACATTGCAATCTGTTTTCTCATAAATAATGGATGTTGATGAAAATGCTATGTAAATAAAAATGTTGCTGCTAATAATTTAATCTGAATATTAATAGAGGAAATAGAAGCCGGATGAAATGAATGACGTTTATGTGCCAGTCTTTTTGATTGACAGAGGAATGTTTACATGAGGCATTTTTCTTTGATCTTCAGCCTCTTAAAGATGTTTTCCGTTCCTCTGCTCAGTGAAGCGTGAGCAGCACATTTTCAGCCAATGAATGCAAAGCGAGTATGTGTGTAATCAAGTCTGTCAAGTATCTCAGCATCCTTCTCAGCTTGAATCACACGAAAACAACATCACTAAAATCAGACACTAATCAAGGCCTCAAACGCCAGATGAGATAATCCTCCAGTGAGTGGCTGTCTTGAATCACCCTTTTCCAGAATATCAAAGCATCAAACGAGCGGTTTTATGCCATTATTATGCTGTTGTTTGGGTTCATCGGACCTTGTCTGTTTCATTGTTGAATTGCTGCATTTCTCATGATATATGTGTGCTTGTGCTGTACTCAGGGTTGGAATAATAGCATATAAAAGTAACCTTCCTAACTCTGGCTGTAGTATTGTAGCCATGGCTTTGTAAAGATGTAATCGCCTAATTGTTTTCGTTTTTTAGAACTTGTATTTTTAATTTTTTTTATTTATTGCATCATATACTGTAGGTTAAATCTAACAAAAAAATGTCCAAAATATTCAGGTTAATTAAAAAAATTAAATAAAATATAAACATAATGTATACAAATAGTATATTATTATATTATTGGCCTTTTATTATTATATTATTTTACATTTAAAACTATTTATTAATATATGTTTTCTTAATTGTTTCATTTTCATAATGGTATACCCCTAAAATGTTTTACATCTGGGCATTTATACTGTACTTATAAATGTAATTAGATTTTCATTGACTATAGAAATAGGCTTTGTTTCTTGAAGTAAATATAAAAATGTGTGTGTCTACTGTATATATATATGATGCATATCAAATCAGAATACTCTACAATTTCTGTTACATACTTTTGGGAGTTTTTTCGGCCAGTACTGATAGGAATAAATCTGAGTTCAACATCAAACAGCTCAGGTAGACAGGGAAAATAAGTGTAGATGATCTTCTCTTGCCTGTGAGCGCGTGACCTTTGCCGAGTTCCAAATGCACTCGGTAATGCACCAATACCTTGTCAGCCCTCACAAACCATCACTCTTTCAATCACATCTCTTTCTCAAATCACATTCCCTCACCCAAAAACACACAGCGAGGACAAACGCAGCGGCTCCTGCACTCGGCGGTGTGCCCAGACTTTAGATGCCGCTCTAGATTACCAGAGCTGCAGATCTTCCCGAGTCTGGGGAGCTGAAGCCTGACGATGCGACCTGTCACGGTACTTCTTTTTTCATCACGTCCCTCCAGGCTCCAGATCGATGGCTGCACTAAGTCACTGTGGCGATTGCCGGCTGGATATTGATCATTTATTATTTAATCTAAGCCTTATGCAGAGGACAGACAGGGAGAGTGTGTGGGATGAGACCCCGCACAGGGCCGGATATCGTTTCCAGTTACAGTAAACATGCAGCTAATGGACTTTATCACCATTAATAGCGCTTAGACCAGACATGATTTTAGTAATGACTGTGTCCTCAGCGTTAATCAGTGATAGGCATGGGTTAGACTGTTTAATGGTCATGCAGCACGATAAGCTAACCAGGACCCGTGTGGATCTTATTACACGGCTACTCAACAAATAAACAACTGCACAGGCATTAAATATTGATTTGAGTTCATTTTAACTGGTATTTGTTAAAAAGCCTATTAATGTACCAGAGAATCACCAACTAGACGAATACTGCCACAGTATTACAAAAGGCTAATATAGGGAAGTTCTCTTCCAGAGCTAAGTATGGGGCCATTCATAAGAACAGAACAGATACTTCAAAATTACAGATGCAGGATAGTGTATGGGTCGTTCACACAGGAAACATTTTTCCACTTCACCATTGCTTTTCTATGTAAATTCACGCTATACAGACATGTATGACTGTAGCGCTTGTGTCTTCTGTAAATAGGCCCACTCAGTAATGTCAAATTATGATTACGTTATTATGTTACATTATGATTAGTAGATTACGTAACTCACATTACTAGTCATGCATTACATAAATGCTAATTGACATAGCCTTTATTACTTCTTGAAAAACTATGAAATATGTTGTGTGCCTTATTCTGTGTAAGAAGCCAAATGAACTCACAAAAGGATTTATTTCAAACACTCAATTGATTTAATTTAATTTAATCCATTTTTCATATTTAATTTAATTTTATATTTAATTTAATTTAATTTTTATTTTCTTTTTTCATATTTAATTTAATTTAATTTAATTTGTGGTGTAAACAGTAAAACTAGGGGGTTATAGTTAAGATAATACATGACAATAACATAAGACACAAAAATTTTCAATACTAAGCAGTAAAATGAACAGTTTTGTACAGCTAAAAATAGCTGGATGCGGGTGAGACTGGAACCAAGACCCATAGACTTTACAAATAGCCATTTTACAAGAAAAAGGTGGATATCTCACACCTCTTCAGGATACCAAAGAACCGCAGCTAAATGCATTTGCTTTTTAACAAACGTTAAGAGAGATCGCTCAAGCACCAATTTTTAAAGGTGACTGACAGGCTAATTGCAGATTTTAGAGGGACTTAAGGGGGCTGCTGTGCCTGTGTTGCCAATGAAGATTTGATCAGCGTTCTCAAAGCACGGCATGTTCTTGATCTGTGGCACCATGGAGGGATGGTGTAATGAAGTTTAGTTATTAATGAATTCACCAAGAACACGTCATGCTTTGAGAACAGCGTTTTTCTGTATCATATTCTAGTGCATGTATGACTAATACTTTGTAGTTGCCCAGAAAGTGACTTGATTCGTCAGGGAGTCAGTGATTGCATGTGCTGTCAATGGTCTTTACAGTTTTGGACGTTCCACAACTTTTTATATGATCCAGTTTATGTTTATATACAGTATCTTCCTGCAGAAATCATATTAATAATAATAAAAGAGACAAACATCACTATCCATGACTATTTAACACAGATTCAACAAGTTGACTAGTCTTTGCAACCCCTGAAGTATTAGTACTGTACATGACATGCTTCAGCTCTGACGGGCATGTAAAATAATCAAACAGTATTTCTATTGTTTTATGTGTTGTTTAAGGACAGATTTATCTAAAATAGATGACACCAACATAATAAGCAAAGCATGTTCTTGTGAAGACGGAGAGAGAATTCATTTGTCTGTTGGGGGCTTCATTAAAGCATCACTGTAGACTTTAATCTTTTGTGAAATACAGCACATTGATTTGTGCACAAGGTCTTGTAAGGAAAAAGCGATGAGCTGAGACTAATGATCTTACATGATCATTGACTTCATCACTGTAACTTTTGACTGCGTTCGTCTTGTCCCGTTTCCTGCCGTTTCACTGCGTGAGTCTGGTTGTTGGAGTGACTGTGTTGTTGATCAGGTTCCAGTGCTCCTGTAGGGACGTGCGTGTTCAATACGTCACCTTGTCTCCTGTCTCCCCGAGGGCTCAGAGAGATGGCGCATATGGCCGTCCTGCTCTCCCCGCTGTCAGACTGAAGCACCACTCCCTCTATCATCACCTCGCTCGTCTTCTTTAGTCTCTAATCCGCTGTCAAAACTCACCGTCCTCTTTCTGCTCTGATGCCTCAGACCATCAAACATTCATACTGTACTTTGAGAAGCAATCCACTGACCTTTTCTTATCAAACTTGCCTATCTCGGAAACTTGTAGCCATTAAACATTTCTGCTGTTGGTTTTTAGTTATATTTTTGTCATTTTCACCTTAACGGGTCAAGAAAGTTTTGACCAGATGGATTCAAGTGAAATTGGAAGTGGTTCAATCGCTATAGTCTCTATTTCCAGTTTCTAAATCCAATTGGATGTTGTATATGTTTTAATAAGAAGAATAAGAGTAATAGCAATAAACAAATCATGTTCTTTTGGAGATAGAGAGTGCATTCATTTGTCTGTAAGGAGTTTGTTAAAGCATAACTTTATACTTGAATCTTTTGTAAAATGCAGCACATTGCTTTGTGATTTTTGTGAATTGCTGTAACTAAAACACCAAGACAAAACGCCAAGCCCTGCCCCACGACTGAAATGTGTTCGCGCAAGCAGAGAGGACCGAGCACCGGAATGATCGCTCGCGCGAGGGCTTGAGTTGCGCGTGAGGGTTTGAAATGAGCTTGCGGGCCCCTTTTCTGCGTGTATATCCGTTTTCTTCTTGCGGAAATGATTTACCGCGCCCGCCAGCATCAATGGTGTGCTCGCTTATTAATGGCATAGATTTGCTGCCATAGATTAAGTGTGTTTTCGCGAGCTGGTTGCGGCGGGACGGAGGATCGCGATGCCTGCTCAGCATCATGATGTCTATCGTCCATTGGCGACAATGGCATCGTTTATCGACCCAACCCTAATACAAATGTGACCCTGGACCACAAACCAGTCATTTTGTGCCTATTTTTCAAAATTGAGATGCATCATAATACAACTGTTTGCATATCTGGAATCTGAGCGTGCAAAAATCAAAATACTGAGAAAATTTCTTATTGTTTCTTTTAAACGTGACGGAATAGTCAATGATTAATTGTATATCTGTCTGTCTGTGTGTGTGTGTGTGTACAGTATATATATATATATATAAAAGCAAACTGTGGATTATGTAATTTATTATTATTATTATTATTCATTATTGTTATGTTTTTTTTTGTATTTCACTAGAAAGGATAGTCGAGAGGTTTTTATTAGATAAAACAGAAGCAAGCAGGAATTCAAATGAAATACTGCCGCTTTATTTATTCATCCGGAGCCTGATGGAAATTTGAAGGGACTGCAAAGCACAAAAAGTTGCTTACACACGCCTTTGCTCTTACCTTTTATTTCTGCACTGATAATATCTTTAAAATACAGGAACTTCATTCTGAGCATCCTGACCTCTGCTAAAGAGCAGAATGTTTTCCCAGGCGACTTGACAGATTCCATTTTCCAGGTTCTTTTGTAAATTCTCAAATGTTCCTCTTTGTATTTTCTTTTGTGTAATCTTAACGGAAGATTTTTTCACCTTTCTCTTATTTTAGAGCATCTCTCTCTCTCTGTATCTCTCTCTTCTTTCATGGCTGGGGGGTTTGTCTCTTACTGTGTAAATATTTATCTATGGGATCTGGAGCTTTTGCTGCCCCTCCCTCGCTCCCTCTCTTTTCTCCCTCCTGCAGTGAAGCCCCCGTGTCTGAAGCTGTGCATATGAATTCTTCCTCCTCCGGCACTGCTGTATCTGTCTCCATTTTATGCACACCACTCAGAAGGGTGTATCCACCCCATTCTTTCTTCCTCCTCCTTCCTTTTTTCTTCCTATCCCTATAGAAAACTGGCAAACTCCAGGACCTGTCGAATTCCAAGCGCATCAGCTGGGCCTTTGGGATGTCGGGCCACCCTTCACTACCTTCTTACCTCTGTATTTTCATCTCGAAGTGGCCCATTGGGGACGCGTCCTTTCTCTACAGCTCAGTGTTGTACTATTCTTGGAAAAAACCTCAGCAACTGCAGGGACTTGTCATTTGCTGTAGGGGGCCGCATGTCCTGGGGTGCGTAATTGCTTCGGTAGTGCTGTACACATCCTCTTTGAGGCCCTTCCCTCATTGTTTGGTATAAGTGTAGCTGCTATTTATGGTGGGGTGTCTGTTGGGGCTGGCGAGAGTTGTTGATTGACTAGTTCGGTAATTTGAGGAGTATTTGTAGGGCAGGAGAGTTGCTCTTTTCCTGAGAGAAAGAGAGAGACAGATGAAACAGGAAAGAGCAGCACACCAATGGGGCAGAGAGAAAGAGCAATGTTGAATGCCAAATGACATCTATCTATATATATATATATATATAAATTGATGTCAGAATTTCTGTGTTATTTTATTTAAATTTTATTTTATTGGAAAGGCAATGAAGAAAAAATAAATTATATATAAAATTATATCTCCTCTTCTGTTCAATTTTAAATAAAATATTATGAATAAAAAAAACTAAATATATAAAAAAGCAACCAAATATATTTAAAGGCACATTTGCTCTTAGAAATTTAAATGCTGTTGATAGATCTTCAGAAAATTTCTTCTGTGAGTAAATGTTTCTATATGCATTACAGAAATGCTTGTGTCTTTATTGGCTTAATCTGTTAGATTTGGAGTTTGCTGTCCTCCTTTCCATTTGTGCATGTGATTAAGGCAGGCTTTACACAGATGCTGACCTTTCAGTAGTAAATGTAAATGGATTCCATTGAGCAAAGTCGGAAAGGAGAGGGGGAGAGGGAGCTTTTTAATTAGTGTCTGTACACCTTTAGTTCATTCATACCTCCTATGAAATATATTTTCTGTCCTCAAACCCTGTTTACATCTACATTTTTTGTTTTGTGTGTGAGCAAGGATAAAGGGAAGGTCACACTATATTTAGTGTTCCATTTACGTTTATTCATATGCATATGATAGCAGGTAACTGGAAATGCAAGCATATGCAGCACATATAGAAAATGAACTATTTAACCCTATAAAGCCTACTGAAACAGATTTGATGCACAACATAATCTGAAATTTGCTGAAAACCATGTTGTATACAATCTGTACACACATTCACATGTCTGATTAATAGATACTTCTTAGGGGTGGGAGAAAAAAATTGATTCTCCCATAAATCGTGATTCTCTCTTCAACGATGCAGAGTTTTTTCCCCGCATTAAGCGCGGGAGGCTACATAGCACAGACTTTGCACCGTGACACAGTGTGTGCTTACCTCCACTGCGTTTTACTTTAGATTTTCTTCAGATATGCTTTCTTTCATACCGTTTGTAATGCAGTGCTAGATGAACGAAACTTGCGCACTGACAGACTTCTATGCGCACTTTGTGTTTATTTTAAATAAGCAATTGTTTTAAAAAGTAGCCAAAAAGCCAATTTTGCGCAAAATAAATTTGATTTAAAATTTATATGAAAAAAGCCATGAACTCAGAATGTGATATTTTTCTGGTTAAAGGGGTCATCCGGTGCTACATGTACTTTTTCAAGCTGTTTGAACTGAAATGTGTGTTGGGAGTGTGTGTACACAACTGCCCTACAATAATAAAAATCCACTGGTAGTTTTCTTTTGATTTAATAAAAATAAGTTGCCCCTTCTGAAATCAAGCCATTCTCAGATGCATGTCGGTGTGGTGTCACACAATAGATGATTGACAGCAGCGTGTCTCACAGACTGAACTGGTGTCTTACCTCAGACCCGCCCTGAGTGAGCCGTCATCAGACCGAGACGCAGAGACAAGCGAGACTCCTAAGAGATTGAGGTGTTTTGTTGTTGAATGTATTAAAAGACATTATACTCACTGCTTCTGTAGGTGAGGCTGGATCATGAATGATTTGCGCGAACATAAACGCATTTTGTTGATCAAGAGAGCATTTCTCTTCAGAACCAAACCTAACATTAATCCTCTGCATCTTCAGTCACTCAGATGTCGGGGGTTAATGACTACTGCTATGTTCATTAATGAATCTTTGCAAATCGCCTTTCCTAATAATGTGCTAATTAGCAAGTTTCACTATGAATATGGCTAAAAAAAGATCCTCTGAGAGCCCCTCGGAAAAGAGGGGTGGAGTCAGCGGAGCTCGTGAAGATTTAAAGGGGAAGTACACACAACAGAGTGATTTCTAAAGAGCTGTTTATGACAGGGTAAAATTAGCGTTTTTAAACCTAGAAATTTTAAAATAAACTATATTACAAACTTTCCATTAAGATCCTAAATAAACATATTATCTTGTGGAAAAGTGGGTTTGTATGACCCCTTTAAGATAGTCACAGACTAAAATGAAGGTTTGAGATGGCAGTACTGACACCAATATTTTAACTATAAACAAAAGCAAAGAAACTCAAATTTTGGTTAAGATATAAAGTTATAAAGAAGAAACATTTGCACAGCAGAAGAATTAATTGGGGAAACAATGTAGATTAAGAATAATTTTGGAATCGGATCATGCGTTAGCAATAGTGAATCACAATACTCGTAGCACCAAAATTTGTAAAATAAATAAATAAATAAATAAAATCACAGTACATATCGTGTTAGCACCCAAGTATTGTGATAGTTTGGAATCAGGAGGTAGGTGTATCGTCCCATCCTTAATACTTTTAGCGATATACGATATACTGTTGTTGTTTTTTTAGGATTACATAATTATCCATATATTATTTTTTAGAAATATCATTTTAAAATGTGATACATCAGGCTTTTATCACTGCATTACATTGTATGTTTTGCGTGATATTATTGTGTAGTGAACACTATGCATTTTATGAAGCCTGGTACTATTATAAAGGTGGCAGTGACATGTTTTGACCATTTAAATATCAGCAACTGATTCCAATGGTACATTTTTGCTCAGTCTGGGCCTCTGAATA
>JAUMHR010000075.1:15479102-15506131 GCA_032361145.1 Enteromius fasciolatus | reverse complement strand
TAGAATAATAAATAACGTGAGGTGTTTTGATCTGAAACTTCATAGACTCATTCTGGGAACCCTGAAGACTTAGATTACATCTTGTGAAAAGGGGCATAAAAGGTGCCCTTTAATGGCTGCTCTCCTGCTAAAGCTGCATGCAAACTTTTAAAGACGTGATCTTTTAATCCTTAACTTTGTACTCTGAGAAAGATAACAAACATGATTGAATGTTGTGTGTGATTGAATACGTTCAAGGTTTTTGCCAGGAGAGAGGCAGTAAATTGTTTGCCAGATGAAATGAGTCACTCCAAATGTCATCGCAGATGCCACTGTATCTGAGCCCTGCAAATTGCTGCACCTTCCTGAAACGCGCAGCCTGGCAGATTTTGTTTACATCTATTAAGATGATGGTTATCTAATGGCATATGAACAGCTGGGGGTTAATAGCTGCCGGAGAATTGACTTGAATAAGCGGGCACATCTCAGTGGTCTATGGGAATTAGCAGCACGCAGAACAACGCTTTCACAAATTCGTGATGTTTGCTGAGATGGTGTAGATGTGTGACACCTTTTCAGGAAAGTTTTTGGCTGTTCAGACTTCTGCTGTCCATGCTGTATTTTTAAGTACATCATATTTCTGACTTTTTCCTGGGAGTTTGAATTGTTTGGTGCCAGAGGCGATTCTGGAGGGCAGCACTTAGAAAGACTAGTCACTACTTTCCTGCAGCCAGACAGAAAGTCACCAATGAAGAGCCTTCAAACACATAACTCGGACATATTAGATGTGCTTTTGTGTGGTATTCACCCCATAGCGTGGACTAAAATCTCAAACACAGTAAAGACACTGAGAACTTTCTCTTTTTGTGTCTACCTCTTTTAATCTCCATCCCTTTCTCTAAACTTCCCTCTGAATCATGGTGAACAGTTTGAAACTTCATGTGCTACGAACTTGCCACCATAAAATGGGAGAAATAAAATGCATAAATGTAATAAAAGTAATAAAATGTCTGTATATGGACAAAAATGTTCTTAATGTAAATGAATTTCTCTTTATAAATTGCAAATCATACTGTATTAAATTCAAGTGCGATGTGCAACATCTCCACCTACTAATATCTCTATGGTTCAGAAGAAGTTCAGCAATCTTTCACTCTTTGGCAAAGAAATCGGGAAATAACATAAATTAACTAATTTCAATCATACGATTATTAAAAAGCGGGTAAGATTTTGCTTGTTTCTTACTCATGTTAATAATACAGCACATATTATCTGTATTGGGGAGTAACTAGTTACATATAACCAACTTACGTACTTAAATCGCAAAATAAGGCTAACTGTAATCTACAGTAAAAAAAAATACATTCATTAGAATCTTTTGCAAAAACATTTTGAGTCCTTTAAGTCCTCAAATGTAATCAATTACATTAATTTAATAAGCAGTTGAAATAGTTACACTATCGCATTATAAATATGGAAATTATAATCTGCATTGTAATTGCAAATGCAATTGTACATGCATTATATAAGTGAGCACCCTGGGCTTTTAACCACAAGGTAACCCAATTAAACACTGATTGGGTTGGTTCAGATGTAATTTATTGTTTTTGAACCACAGCTTTAGCTCAGACACCTTAATGGCTATTTTCACTTGTTATGTGCAACACACAGGGATGCCACTGTGGTCTTTTACATGCCTGTGAAAATTAAAACTATGAAGCACTAATTTGTGCATAACCAATGCTCGATACAAAATAAAAAAAATAGCTTTGATTTTATGTAGCCAGTATAAGACTAAGCAATTTTTTTTCTTCTTTTGAATACTTTATTATTTATTGAATACTTTATTCTATATACCTGATTAGCTAGATGACTTTTCTGTGTTATAAATTAATCTAAAGTATTATCAGTTGTCACACATACACACACACCAATTAATACACATTTTTCTCTTTTAACATTAGAGTTGGTGTACTGCAGTTATGAATGAACTCAAACATTCTGGAGTTTGTAAATTTTTTCATGGATTTGTAAGAAAAAATACAACATAATATTAAGATAAAACATTGATTAAAAAATCCCACTCAAACTGAGTAAAAAAAAGTTGAGAAAACTTGTTTAAGACAACCAGCTTCAGCAGATTTCAAGATTTTCTTGTACATTTCGCAAGTTCAGACTTCCTTTTGATAATCAATAAAGCATGTTTAGCGTGCTGTCTAGGGGTCGAGCTGGGAGATCGGCGGACTCCAAGCCCTAATAGTTTGAACCCTGGTGAGCGCTGAGCTCGACGGCAAAGGAGGGACGCGTAAAGAGATAAGGAAGGGAAGGAGGTGAGCTTATTTATGGAGGCTTCTGGATGTGATTGGAGGGAATGGAAATGGATTGATTGAGTAATGCGGTGCCAGCCGTGGCTAATCATGCGTGTGCACTCCTCCCAATATTTTTTTCTAATTTCACAAAATTAGAAAACTCAAAAATTTCGTACACAAATAAGTTGAGAAAACTTAAAGATCTTCTGAAGCTAGTTGACTTAAACTTAACATCTTACGACTAATCTCAACACTACTTACTGTTTTTGTTTTTTGAAATTTTACCCAAAACTAGACCAAAAGTATATGACACTTGGTGTAAATTAGTTTATTTGAAAACTGAATATGCAGACTACATTTTATACTGCTTTGTTGTTGTTGCATGTGTTTCAAATACTTTTAGTTTTTGTTTTTTATTTATTTATTTTAATATATATATATGTGTGTGTGTGTGTGTTTTGCAGTGTACAAATTTACATTGGTATTACATGTGAGGCTATGCACTGGAGCATGTGTGCTAACAACTAAGCAATTGGTCTCATTGTGATATACTGTAACTACATTTGTCATGGTGCTCTTTAATTAATTTACACTTTTTTTCTGTTAAAGACCATATGTGTATACAATTAGGTTGACATAGATTTGTGTGGTTAATATGGTGATTGAAATCTCTTCTGCTGTTAAACAAGCTTAACCACAAAGTAAATGTACCTGCAATTCCAGATGGTGTTGTCACGTACTGTTCAGGCTGGTTCACCCTGACCCAACAAATGCCAACAATCTAAAATTGGCTGTTAGATTTAAAAGTTAGTGAGTTATTTTCACACCGTCAACAGAATTAAAGCACAGTGAGTGACACAGACAAACACAAAAACCCAACAACAGCTGAAATTTCTTGGGTTACTTAATATTCCACAGGTTTTGGTAAAATGAACCTGGTATATCTGCAATACACCGCCAGAGATATACATCTCTGTTCTTGATATACAATATGGCAGAGTTCATGAGGAAGTCAGGCTGTCCGGGGCTTAATTAACCCAGCCATAAAGGACAGCTCGTTGCCGTGGTGAATGTCATTGAGGCCTCCGCTGCTGAAGTTCCCAAAGGGATCAGGGCTAATTGCAAATACAACCTTAGCATGGGACATTGCCTTGAGGAGACATGGAAGTAGCACTATATGCCTGTTAATGAAGCTACGGAGAAACTGCCGTTCGTTTCGAGATTGGATGGCTGCAATTCAGCGGCTTCAATCATTTTGCTGATATATGCGGTATTCACCTAGATGATAATTAGATCTGTTTTAGAGAGGCGGTTAACGAAGTTACTGGAGTGTGAGAGTGCATGTGTGCAAACGAGCATAATCTGACTTTATTAAATGATAGACAAAAATAAAAAGGATTTATTGAAATTTTGAACAAGTAAATATATATATTAAAAAAAAAAAACGTACCGGCTTAGACAGCTCAGTCTCCAGTACTGTCTCACACACATAAAATGCATTCACTCCCACACAAACATAAAAATCGGCTGCGTCGAGGAAAACAAACACCCGTCTAAGGAGGTCATGTTGATTCAGTCGGTTTTGGAATGTCCCTGTGTGGGTGCGCTAGTGTTACTCTCCCGGGGCCCCAAATGTGAGGATTAAGCTAAATGAGTTTGTCAGGTTCACTGTTTCAATCCCCTCTATTCGACAAAAGAAAAGGCACTTTTGGGATTTTAATATCCTTTGCTCTGCAATTCTGCTTTCTTGCAGCCTGCAGTTTATGAGGCTTATTTTCCCCCCCTTTGCAGTGGCGAGATTAGTATGAGGTGAAGAAAGCAGTGTTTGAATTTTAAAAGCTGTAGGGTAAAATGGATTCCCCCTTTTTGATTTCTATCTTTCTGTTTTAATCAATCTTTTTTTTTTTTTGCTTTTTTTACCTTTTCATATATGTCCACCCCTTCCTTTGCACTCTCTTTCTGCTCAGATGATTTTTTTTTTTGATCTGATGACATTCACAAAAGCAGCTCACCATTTATGTAGAGAGGAAAGCATGATTTTAACGAAGTGGCGAGTGTAACACTTTTAAGAAAAAAAACCCTCACATTTTAACACACACACAGAGCAAATCCATAGAGTGCATGTGTCACCCATATAACAGTGATGTGTATTGGCCTTTTGATTTGTGCTCTGTTGTGAGTGTCAGCCGCACTGTTTTTGCCCTCAAAGCTGCTATATTGGCTCCATCTTTCCATTTTTATGACCACCCAGCTGCGCTGATTCTTTCTCAATCTTTCTCATTTCAATTGATCTATCTTCTACTCAGTCACCAATTTCAACTTAATTCATTTTCAATCAATTTATAATCAATTTAAAAGATATGTCCAAGAGCAGATTTACAGAAATTAATGCTTGCCAATGGATCCTCTTGCAGTGAATGGGTGCTGTTAAAATGAGCGTTCAAACAACACAATTTTGCACGAAAAGCTGCATGTCTGAAGTAAACAAATCCATCAAGATGTTTTACAGATTAAGCACAGTTTATGAGCAAAATCAGTCCAAAACATTCACTTCAGAGGATCCATTAGTGAGCAAGTAATCGTTTGGAGTCATTTCTACGAATCTGTTTTGATAAAGAAACAAACTCATCTACATATGGCATGGCCTGGTGTGTTTTTGAGTGAAATATTTGGCTGTTTAATTTATTAGCTTTACCCCCAGTTTCACAGTCAAGGCTTAAGCCTAGTCCTGTTCAGCCCGGGACGAATATTGTGCACAGATATCGCACGAATAACGCCTCATGACTAAATAAAGGGGGCCAATGTGAGTGTGCACAGCGAAGCGCAAAACAGTGTTTTTTTTGGTTTGAAGCGCTGCGTTAGAAACTATCCGACCAATGAGGTGGCCACCTTTGTTCACGTGCCTGAAGCTGCTGGAGCTACAGTACATGGCTTGGTGGCGCTCAAGCACAAAACGGTCTTGCTGAGGACACAAATAAAGTAGATGTAAGAGCTTGTTGTTTTCTTCATCGCCAGAGCTGCTGCTTGAAATATCCATGTTTTGGCCAGTTAACAAAGTAGCGTGTGAATGGTTTTGACAAGCGCGTCTTCTGGTTCCATTCTTCTTCTGTGTGACGTGAGTGTCTGAAGCATAAAAAAGTTGCGCAGTGCCACTTTGTGTACTGAGGTATTTCTGTTTTTATTTAATCAGTGAAAATCACGTGGGTATGAACAGCGAAAAACGCTGACGATATTTGCGTGCGATATTCGTCCCGGTGTGTACAGGCCTTTAAATATGTAAGTCTGAGCTGTTTCCAGTTCAACTGAAAGAAACTTGCACTGATTTATCTCTGTGCTTTTGTTTTGTCATAATGCACACCAGTTATGTTTTTTTTCTAAGGCATATTTATAAAAATAACTTGTCCTAGTTGAACTATGACCTAATCCTGGCTTAAGCTCAACTATGCCCATGCAATCGGGCTTTAATATGTTATTTGCTATTTACAATTATTTGATTCTTTCAATTTTTCAATTGAAAGGTCATTCTTTCAAAAACCTGGACCAAAAAGTGTTTTTACTTCTATGATTATAACCCAATGCCAATGCTAAGGTCATTTAGCATAGAATGAAATAAAACAGTAGGTTATGTATAGTGTATATAACAGTGTTCTGTAGGCTATGCACACTGCTAGGCAGTGCTTTCGACAAGATAATATTTCAATGTTTTGCTGCCATAGTAAAATGATGCAATGCTTTGATAAAACCTACTTAAGTTTAACACTTTTCTGGGATTTAAAGAGCATGCTGGTGCTTTTTGTCTGCTTTGATATGTATAATTTATCTAAACTTCTTTGTGATAAGCCCTGAGACGAGACGTGTGTAGTGTACATGAATTAGTTAGACGAGTCCTCAGGAGATCTGACTCAGGATCTCTGCTATGTTGAAAGCGTTAAGAACTGTGACATGTTGAGCAAACACTGAATCCCTGGCCTTGGTGCAGGCGTTGGGTTCTCCCTCGTATTTCATGTTTAGCTTCAGATTTTCTCTCTATCCCTTCCATATCTCTTTGTCTGTCTGACATATTGACACAGATGTAGGATTTATAACAGGTTATGTTCTGAGGTCTGGGCAGCTGTGTGAAAACTCAAAATTAAGTTGTAGCAAAGTATACAAAAATATTATGAATTAATGCAAACCAATTGCCGAAGTGAAGCCTGTGTTTTTATTTAAACCTATATCATATGACTTCTGAAAACTTGAAATAATGAGCTTACTGTAAATATGTTTTTTTTTTTTTGCATTTCTTTGATGTTGAGTGAAGGAATAAGGAAAAATGGATGGCTGCTAGTTGATAAAGCTGATGAATGAGAGCAGATGGTTAAAAATTTGCGTTTGCATTAGAATATTAGAATGAGGGCCACTGATACATAAATATACAGCATAATTGCAGACCGCAGATGTTCCATTATTTAATGAATGTTTCCCACTGATACGTTGAATTCCCCCTGATACAATTCTAATAGTTTTCGTGTTAATTAATTCTTCTGTTGTGTGTCATTAACGCCCACAGCACTTGAGTGTGGAATCACAGGATCACCTTCTATGGTGTTTCCATTGAAAGTATGACATATTTTGTTGGAGTAGCTAGCTTGTACTAAATTTGATTAAATAAATCTGTTCACAAATAATTAAATCTCTACCACTGTATTTGAAAGCCTAACCGTTTAAGAATCAACCATTACTCCACCAATTAATTCTTATATTTTGTGATAATAGACACCAAGCTGTTAGTGTCAATAACAACCCACATGTACCAAAAGGGACAATGAGAACCTTTTATGCCAATAAAGTGCTTAGGCAAGTGTTTAATTTCTAAAAATAAAAAAAAAAACTTGCATGGCGAAATGATATCTGGTATTTTAAATTAGAGCTGTTAGTTAATTTGTCTTAATGAAAGCACATTTGTAAAGCTTTTAGAGCAGCCACGATAATTATGCTTGTGCTGGAAAGCATTAGTATGTTTAGGTATCGTTGTCTTGTCTTTTCTTTTCTTGTCTTAAAAAATAAAGTTTAAAAATGGCTTTTGTGGCTTCCTGAAAATGACTAAAAAAAACAACTTTGTAGCTCAAGATGTTGAGAAAATAACCTTTATGCATCTCTTACCCTTAGCCATCTGCATATTTTATCCAGCCCTAATATATATATTTCAATATTGCATTAGATTCTACATACGTGATGACAGAAAAGATTAATATTAAACCTATAAATCTTGAGATGTAAGATTCCTCACATTTGCAACTATTTTCTCCCCTGCTTTATCCGTATTTGGAGGACCCTTCAGGAATTCGTTTCCATTGCTTACACCTTGAATGACAGCAGGTTAGGGCAGGTCAAATGAAACTCCTAACGCATTATAGGCTACAACTACTCTGTGCCTGAAGTGTCACATGGGCTTGATGGAGCAATATGATTTGTCAGCAACAACAGTCAATTTATCACTTTCACACGATTCTTATTAAACACATGTAGTCACTTTGGATCAAGCGCAAAAGCAACATGCACACTTGTCATCCAGCAGACTGCTGTGAATTGTGCAAGTTGATATGTGGAGTTAGAGAAGAGGAGACGCCAACCTTGAAGGTGGCAGTCCTTCATCCATGAATGCTTTATTCATAACTCCTCAAATGTATCACAACTGGAAACCTTGAGAGGACCTTGAAAAATCCCATGCTTTTCATCTATCCTTTATAAAGCCTTGTCAGATGGAATTATGGTATGTTCTTGTGAAAAATTCAGAGAATTTATCGGTGTGGTTTTCCTCTGCCTCTTGGATGTTTATCCTCAGTGGTTTGCATTTCGCCAGGGTCTGACGGCACTTAGCCACCGTGTTTGTTTTTGTCCTAAAAGCTTCATAAGCAAAGGGAGGATTAAACTTTAGGAAAACAAGCAAACAAGTTCTGTATTTCCAGGCAAGATAATCACGTAGGAGGCTGCAGAGGCTGGTACCCCTGAATAAACACTCCTCATCCCTTCTCGGTTTGAGTCATGCCGCCAATGCAACACCCACCCACACACACACACACACAGACGTTCTCTCTGACGGGCGTTGAATCTTGTACCTTGATCTTAGGTGGCTGGTTGTTCTGTAAAACGTACTGTCTTGCGAAGTGACGACGCTGTTAAAAGCATCTAGCGGATACAACCAAATCGCGCTAAATTAAACATGTTTCATTTTCTCCAAAATGGAATCGGACAGGCTTTTAATTTGTCGGTCTGTCAGGGAGCATCACCACATCCATCCATTACGGCTCCGCCTGTCCTCAAACAGAAATCGATAGGAGGAAATTCTAGCTGTCAGATTGTCTTTAAAAATGTAGGAAGGCAGCTCATTCCAGTTATCACTTCAGAATGAAAGCAGAACAATGTTGTTACATCCCTCAACAGAAAACTGTGTTACAGATATATGATTAAACTCTCGGTGGGCATCTGTCTGCTGTCTGGATGTTCCTGGGGCACAGAGATACGGCCCTGCATTTTCTTTATCTGATGGGTCGATGGTGATATTTCCCGTGCAACATTCTCTGTGCCTTAGCCTTTTGTTTTCTTGCATGGGGGTTAGAGCAAAATATGTGAAAATAACAATTTCTAAATGATTGCTTGCCATTTAGTTCAGAGCAATTTACAATACCATATTGTTGATCTGGAATCTAGTTAATGATTTGCTTGATCCCAGATAACCGGAGTGCTACCAGCTTACTGTACATCCTGTACCCTCTCTGTGTTTATTTAGTTCGGATGTCGTGTTTAATGAAACGTCTCTTTCTAAGAATGCCAAGATGGGAGCAGGTTTTAGTTTGAGAGTGACACAATAACTTGTAGTACAAGCCCAATTAGAGCATGCTTGACTGATCGCATAGACAGTGTAAATGAAAAATCCTATCCTGTGCTTAGTGCATTTGGAAAGGATAAAGCATGAATTATTTGATGTGTGAATATTAATGTAGATGAATAAACAATCACCTTTTACAGTGTTCAGATATGATACCTAATGCATAACAGATTAAATCTTATTGTAAAATGTTACCATTATTTTTGTGAGGCTAAAATGTTTTACCTAATAACCTTATTCTAAAGTTTTATCTTTTTTTTTTACATATTGAAATGAATGCATGAATAATAATGTTGATGAATAACTTGAAGTGTTATTATTTTTTTATGTTAAAATTAATTTAGAAGAACAATCAACGTTTACGCTGTTATTAATGATCCCTGCATACATTACCTAATAACAAATTAAACATTATCATCATTTTTTGTTAGAATGTTTTAGATGAATATTAATGTAGATATACAATCAACTTTTACTGTATTTATTAATGCTGCCTTAATGGATTACCTTAATGTATTATCAAAGTATAACAAATGAAACCTTATACTTAAGTGTTATCATTATTTTACATGTTAAAATGTCTAAGATGAATATTAATGTAGATGAACAGTCTTATGCTAAAGTTTTATCATTATTTTTGCTAGAATGTTTTAGTCGAATATTAAAGTAGATGATCACATTAACTTGTACAGTGTTTCTTAACGATCCCCTAATGCATTATGCAATAACAAAATGAATCTTATTCTAAAGTGTCCGACTGCTGTTTCATGAAACAGAATTACTTTTAAATGTATTGTCTAATTTAATGGATTTAATAGTGCTGAGACTCACCCAGAGTAATGCAACTTTTGAATTTGGCATAATCTATTGCAATATCCCTTTATATTATATAGATTTTGAAAATGTTCTCAAAAATGTTTTCACCTCAGGATTTTGACTTTTAGAAATCTCGCCACTACTATCCGGTCAAATTGATTTGAACTATTGTTTGAGCAAAGCACTCTAGCATATTCTTCTCCTCCCAAGCCATGAGAGCTGATCTTTATAACCTAGTAGAGGCCTCACCACTGTAATAACGCCAAACCAGCACGCCACTCACCCGTGGCCAAGATGACCGTCAGAGCCCAGAACCATTGAAAGAAAAGCCCAGCCCTGCAAAGACACTTCATTAACTGATAAGCATCTGGTGAGCTCTCTTCTCTAAGGTCCGTCTCCCTCCTCATCTCTATCTATCAGTCTACAGAAAGCTAACGTATCAGTCAGCAGAAGGAGGAGGGTGAGGGGAAAATGCGATCCTCAAATCTGTCAGGATAATTGTGCGACTGATAAATCTCCCATGGAGAATCCATCAAAAATGAACCTTCCACCATAGTGGGTCTCACACTGTGCTAGTGTTGATGCAGGAAGTCAATAATGTCAATTAGTGTAATAAAAAAGACAAGGAAAAAAAAGGAAGAAAGTGATAAGCCTAATGGGAAAAGGCTGTTGTTGCTTAGATGGCACATGCTATTCCCATTAAAGATCAGATACAGCATTGTTTTGAATTCAAGCCCTGAATTAAGAAATTGTGGTTTTGGAATGATTTGGAAAAGACAATATCAACAGCTTTATGAGGCTCATTTGCCTCTTAAAATGGAATCCAGTTGAACTTGGTCCTGGCATTATTGTGAGATCTGCCATTTTGGCCATATAACCAAGCCATAAAAAGCCATGTCACATCAACCAACTCAGAACGAGTTCTACAGGCATTAAAGATTAAATTTACAAGCCTCATCATCCACAAATACAACACTGCAGTGTGCTATAAAGCCTCTTTCCTCTAAATAATGTAAAAACATAAGGACATGTAATGGTCTAAGGGTGTTTTTGTGTGTGTATCATTGCAGCGCTTTGGTGGTGGGTGTTTGCTCTGGCCTGGCTCTGTTCTCCGAGGGCAGTAAATTGCTGTGTGTGAGGGAGGTAAAGGAAGGGTTACAACCACAAATCTGCAGATGCCCTTGCCCCTGATTACAGCCTGCCCCTACTCTTTCCCCCTTGCTAAAAATGTACAGCATAGTGGCACATTAGTGTCCATTGGAGCCTAAAAATTCTCCTACTTTGCATGACACCAAGAGAAAATAGCTTAATAATCTGTTGCAACATATTCGACACATGCTGAGTTTGTGATGAATGTTGTGGCAAAAGATTATCTCTTTAACATTTCAATGCAACTACTTGCCTGAATAAAGCTGCTGACATTAAGTAAAATGATCCTAAAAATGAGATTTTTTTTTTTTTTTATTAGGAATGAATCACTTTTTATGCTGTAAATTTATTTTTAATTATGCAAACCATCAGAAAGGTTGAATGTTCCATCAGAAAAAAACGAAATTCTAACCTTTAATGCCTTCCTTCCAACTCTCCCTGACTCTAATTCGGTGGATGTCGCAGGTTAAGCAGATCAATAAAGGATTGTATTAAATGCTGCACTCAACCCTCTTAACATATGCTTCAACTAAAGCACAGTGATTCCTGAGCTTTGAACGAGGCACGTCATAAATTTACTTTAAATGAACAGGGATCATGTTTCACATAATATTCCGTTATTAAGCACCGCAACAGGAAACAAGGCTGATGAGCTTGTGTGTGCACTTATATGTGTGTGTGCGTGCGCACAAGCCCATTGCATATCTGTTCATGTCACTGCATTCCTATAGCCAGATATTTGACCATGTGACAGTTCACTGCAGTTTAATTCACCGTATCAGAAAAGCAAAGTATTTGCTGCTTTCCGTAACCTCTTGTATGATTATCAGAATTGCATAATTAAGTAAATGCCCTGCAGTTGAAAAAAAGACAAAAGGAAGGAGTTTAGTTTAGAGAAATACAAACCAAATGTTTTCTTTTTTATTGTTGTAACCTCTGTAGACTCCTCATAAAAATAGTGCTGCTCAAAATAAAGACAAAAAAATCGCCGTTGGAACGATCTCAATAAAGAAAAGTCCATAATTCACACATTCATTTGAATCCCTTTCTCAATAAAGAAACTGTGAAACCATGTTAATGTGAACCTGCAGCAAACCATCCAGTCACTGCAACCGTCTCGTAAGTCTCGCAAACTAACATCCAGGTGAGCCCTTGCGCTACTAATCTGAGGCAACTGTTGTAATGCGTTTACTAAATTAGCCCTAAAAGCCACTCAAATTATAATTAACGCAGTACAGGATCTGAAAGAGACAGGAAAAAAAGCAATCGAAATGATCCAACTCATGAAACTGGATGGAAAAACCACAGAATACTCGATCCGATTTGTCAAAAAACCAAGAGGAACATCAGAGTAATAGTCAGAAGGTTAAACTCAAAAAGCAAGCAGGATGTCTGTTCTGGAAACGTACTGTTAAACGCTTGCTGCAAAACTATGGCGCAGCCCAAAAAAACATTTGGCTGCGATCTGCAGAACAGCAGACTCTGTAAATCCAGCTGCTCCATTCTCTCTTGGTGTTCATCCTGTGTTTTGCAATGTTTTGCCTCATATCTCGTAAGCCAGTCTCATTTATTGCAAGTATAACATTTGGCACAATACAAATTCTTGGTGCTTTTAGAAGATAAGCCTTTAAAGATCAATCAGTGGACAGTTACTTAGAAAGTTCTCTGTATAAATGGGACTTTACTGCATCATATACAGCGTGGTCTAAAAATCACAGGTTGCCCCTTTTCAAACAAATCTGTCTTCGTTTGCAATTTCGTTTCAGCATCGTCATTTTCCCATCTTAAATAGGAGTTACAAGTTAGAAAATAGTTTAATTCATCTTCACTTTTATATAATCTGTTTCTTGTATCATCCCATAGTGGATTAATTTATATATTTATATTAATATATTTATGTATAAGCATGTACAAGAAAACCAGTCTCATTTTTGCACTGGGTACAAAAGTAATTGCTGTCTTTTCTGTTGTGCATTCTATTGCATGTTTTCATGATGAACAGAAGAAAAGACAGAGCAGGAGAAGGTGGTAGGAATGTTATATCTGTGTTTCCTGTACCTTCTCCTTTGTGTGAGTTTTGACCATGTAGGATTCAGGGATGGTGCTGATGGTTGTGGGGCGGGAACGGTGCAGGGAGTTACCGATGTTGTTCTCTGCCCAGGGAGCAGAGTGTGGTGCTCTGTAGGAGCTGTAGCTGGATTTGTAGGTACTGTTGTGATCTCTCAGGCTAGTTAATATCATTCCACTGTCAGTCGGTAAACTTGTCCCTGCATGGATGGTAGAAACATTCTCATCCGTCTGAATGACCTCTAAAGTCCTAGCAGCTGCCACCGTGCTTCTTTGCTGGTGCCGTTTACGCAGCTTGTAGAAAGCTATGAGCATAACGGCAGCAAGCAGGGTGACTGCCACAAAGCAGCCAATGATGATCTTGGTTGTCTTCATGACCTCGTCAAGACTGGCAGGTGGGCGTGTCGTTCCGCGTACAGTCGGCACCGAGACCTGTCGAGGTGTCTGAAGTAAAACGGTTGGTGTAGAGATAAAAACAGGCTGAAAGACGGAGGGGGAGGCGGTTACTGTCTTTGGCTTGATCACTTCCTGTGAGGTGGGCTCCACTTCCTCCACGGTCACCGTGGTGAAGTAACTCAGGTTAGAAGTGTTGAGCTCAGCTGCAGTCACATTCAGGTAGGCTGAAGCATTGGAGTTGCCAGCCATGTTGGTGACCATGCAGGTGTACACACCTGTATCCGCTGGCAGCACGTTGGAGAAGTTTAGCGTCCCGTCGTTGAGCACTGATATCCGTGGATGATTAGAGCCATGTGTCAAAACTGTTCCATTGGGCAGGAGCCACCTGACTGACGACATGGGGGCAGTGCGACATTTCAGCTCAGCTACACGCTCAGCAGAGATGTTAAGATCCCTTGGGGCGTCCAGGATGAAAGGTGCGGAGCACTGGAAAGTGCTCTGGTCCACCTCCACCAGGTAGCGACCGCGCAGGTAAGCAGGGGTGTGACAGCGTCCACAGCAGGTGGAATTAGTGGGAATGTACTCCCTCAGCCACCAGGCCAGCCAGACAACATCACAGTCACACCGCCAGGGGTTGTGGTGCAAATGGAGTTCCACCAGGTAACTCAAGGGTGCGAAAAGGTCATGGGGCAAAGAGCTAAGGTTATTATGAGCCAGGTTGAGCTCAACCAAGGCTGTGACATCATCGAATGCATTTCTCTCAATGGTGGTGATCCGAGAGTTCATAATCCACAGCTTTTTCAGGGAATTCAAACCCCTGAAGGACCCAGGTTTTATCTCGGGGAAGTAGTTCTCAGACATCTCTAGCTCCTCCAGCCCTACCAAAGGGGTCAGGACTGGCATCTCTCGCAGGTTACACATTCCAAGGTTTAAGTATTTCAAGTTGTATAATCCCTCAAAAGCTCCCTCAGAAATATACTCCAGCTTCTTTGACTCTCCCAGATCCAAGCGCATTAGAGAGGGAACGCGGTTGAATGCGTAGGAAGGTATGCTTTCGATGGGGTTGTTCCTGAGCCATAATTCCCGCAGTTTAGACAAGTACTCAAAAGCACCACTTGGGATCACTGTCAATCTGTTGTCGAACAGCTCCAGTGTGTTGAGGCTGTTGAGGCCGCTGAAGGCCCCCACCTCGATCTGCCGAATAGAGTTCCTACCCAGCTGTAGCACCTCCAGGTGACGGAGGTGTTGAAAGGTGCCAGCTTCAATTGTCTCTATGCTGTTCTCCATTAGGTTTAAATGCCGTGTGGTGGCAGGAATGCCTGGGGGCACCCGAACCAGGCTGCGCCTGGTGCACACCACCTTAACGAACTGGCTACCACAGGAGCAAACACCAGGGCAGGTCAGTGGTCCAGAGGGGGCGGCGCGCACACTCCACGATCGCACCATGAGGTAGACTGCACAGAGCAGGGCTGCGTTCCAGGCACGGTGCACAGTTACCTGCCACAAGAGACTCATGATGTGGCGCGTTCATAATTCAACATCGCGTGGGGATTCGGCTGGGGTGCGGAGAACAGTGGCCCTACCCTGGTTTGAGCAAGACTCTGCATCTGTTTGCCATCGACAGTGCAGGATGGTGCTGCGTTAAACACAAGAGAGGGAAAGAGAGGGAGAGATGGGGGGGGGCAGAGAAAAAGATGAGTGGAGAAGGGAAAAAAGCTGACCTACAGAATAAATATGTTGAAATAGAAGGCACCTACCTCATTAGCTCAGAGTTGTCCTTTGTACAATCCTTTATTTTGAAGCAAAATCCTGACACCGTTCACGCATGCTTCCCACTAAGATTACTGCACAGCATTTTCAGCTGTTTCTCTTGCAAAAGTAAAGTGGATCGTGAACTGATTTGACAAAATGGCCCCTATTAATTCCAAAGAGAAGCGGCATTCAGTGAAACTGGTTCAAGAGGTAAGGCCCAGTCAGCTAAGCAGGTGCACGGATCCAGTCAGCTTGGAAAAGATCTCCTCTCAGCTCCCCCATTGATTGTCCTTGGAAGGCGATGCTGAATACCACTGAACAAATTTCACAAGACTCCATTGCCGAAATACATGCACATTAAGCCAAGAATAATATAAAAAAGAGAAAAAGGAGAAAAAAGAAGAGGGGAAAAAATCCCAAAGTCTTCTCAGATGCGTCTTTCTCCTTCGCAGTAGACTAAGCAGTATTTTTTTTTTTAGTTTGCCATCGTCCACCCCCCACGACACTTGTTCAGCTGATTAGCCGTGCGTTGATGAATCCAAAAAGGCTAACAGACGTACACTGCGGTCATTCCGTCTTGCTTTTTTAACTCACTCCGCTCTCCTGTCTGTCGCTGTAGCAGCTGCGGACTGCCGCGTGCACAGTTAGCAATAATCCATCAATTTCTCCAGAGGGGGGCTCGGGGGTGGTGTTGCGGGAGCAGAAGGGGGGAGGGGGGAAGGAGGACGGGGGGAGCATCAGCAACAGCAGCGCAGCAGTGGTAAAGCTCTCTCCCTCTCCGCCGATCGTTTGCTCCTCGTGCTCTCTCACTCTTTCTCTGTCTGGCTTCCTCTCTCTCCTTCTCCTCAGTGTCAAGGAAAAAAAAAAGGATTGATGCCGTCGTGTGACGTGTGGCTAATTTCAGAGAGATACCTTGAAGAGGATTCCGTAGTTTGCCCTCCCCCCTGTTGAGGATCCTGCGGTATTCCTTTATTTTCCCTTGTCTTGAGGTAGTAAGTTGTGGCAGTTCGCCTGCTCTGGCTGTGAGTCTGCGGGTTGGCAGCGGCTCTGCAGTGGGAGGTGGGCAGCAGAAAAGCACGCGAGGGAGATAGAGAGAGGGAGAGAGAGAGAGACGCGCAAACACACAGAGAAGACCATCAACGGCGACAGTGGCAAGAGCAGCGGTCCTCACCTCCAGCGCTCACCCTCCTCTCTGTATTTCTCTCTGTGTGACTGGGTTGCAGGCGGCAGAGTCTTTCTCCTCCTTTTGTCCTTCAGTTGAAACGTGAATGTACTGCTGACGCATCCCGCTCAGAGCAGTGCATTGGTTTGATGCAGTGTTCTTGTGTATTAACACATTCTCCCCCTCCTCGCCGAGTGCGCTGCCTCTCTCTCTCAGACGCTCACACACCAATACACTCTCCAAGTCTCCCTGATACACTTTTCACTGTTTATTCCTTCACATTCTTTGACTCTTTTTGTCTCCACTTAACTCTTTACTTTCTATCCTCATTATTTTGTTTCTCCTTCACCTCTTTTCAAACTTTTGTTTCATGCTGTCTTGTGGACATACCGTTTCCAATTCTTGTTAATCTCTTTTGCTCTCATTTCCCCCATCCTTCTGAGGTTGTTCTTAATGCTTCTGTAGTATGTACTATTTTTTCAGTGGCATTGTGTAAAATTTTCAGTTGAGAACTATGGAATGGAAGAGATGCTTCTTGGAAATACAGTTGTGTAAAGTACATTTGCATTAAGAATGCATCTTCGTGCATTCATTTAAGTGCTCCAGATAAAAACAGACGAGCAAATAAAGACAGACAAAAATGAAGCTATAGCATCACTGGTGTGACACCATCTTTGTGTACATGCTGACTCTGCTTGCATTGGCTGGGTAGTCTTAAGGGACACCAGAAAAGCACAGCCTAGTGAGAAAGAAGCAGAAAATGAGAAGCAGCTTAAGTGGGTAAGGTAATGGAAGAAATAAGGTAGAGATGTGTGTTAAAATTGCAAACCTTGAATGAGAGAATTTCACATTTCCCAGATTCAGTGCATGTGGTAAATCAAATGGCATTTTCATAATTTACCCACCCTCATGTTGTTTCAAAGCTGCACTGCTGTCATAATATAACATTAGGGTTGTAAAGAAATGTTACTTTTCTTTGTGAGATTTAAAAAAAAAATGATACTGAAATATCTGAATATACTGAAATACAGAAATTTTGCTCAGCATGAAAAAAAAACATTGATGGACTATTGTTCAGGGACTATGTCAGACTTTGTACTTCTCCTCAATTTCACTACACGTCGCTTTTATCTGTCGAGCTCGAACTGGCAGGTCAGTGTCTCCTTTCTTTTACAGTCTTGGAATATTTCATGCTGTAATCTTGCCATTAAGTTGCTGCATTTCTAAAACACTCGAAAATGAACAAAGAGCTGTGTTAAACAGAACTAATCTTAACTTTCACAGCTGGCTGCAAATATTTTTTTGGTTGTCTGTACTGTCAAATATTAGATGCATTTATTGTACAGTGAATGCATAGATTTACTTTACATAATCTGCAAAAGGTGTTCACAGCCATCTTCACTCCGGTACTTCGCTTGATGATTTTGCTTTCGAGGTGGCTGAGCCGGCAAATAATACACGTCATAACCATGACCCTTCCAGACTCCGAAGCAAAGCAAAGTAGCATAGTTTGGTGTTACCGGGCTAGGTACTGACACCTATCAGTGTGGATGTATTATTGCACAAGCTGTTTTCAGTTACCGATGCCATTATTTGCCATTTATCCCACCCGCAGAAGTGTCTTGTAATAGGTTACTGATATATTATTGTATAATGGTTTTAAGTAATATTGGGCTGGTCATGTGATCTCAAAATATCTGCCCCCCAGGGAGCAACCAGTTCAATATAAATCAGCTTTAATTAGGAATTTTTCATGTCATGAGAGACACATTTTCAACAGTCGATTTTCTTAGTGCAAAACTTTTTTAATGAGGGAAAAAATAATTATATTATATTGTTCCTGTCTACAAACATTTGCACATTGGAGTCTTAGTAGTAATTACTGTGCTAATCTGTTATGTTTTCTCTTTCATACAGAAGCATTTATTATTCACAAATTCTAAATGAATAAATATAACTTGAAATAAAACCGCACAAACTCGCACTCCCAGTTTTTCTCCAGTGGTTTTGCAGGAAGTGGCTTTAGACTACTGAACTGGCCTTCTGTGCTTCTGTCGGCTGGAGAATGAGCAGCAGCGGTAGGTGACATCACACAAGAGACAGCTCTCTCAGGGGTCTTAACACCTCAGGAGCCCAGCTGAGATCAGTCAGGACCACTGCTGCTCACATCAGCACACCCATGTTAGCCAGACCTTACATTCACATGCTCATCCACCGCAAATTTGAACTGTTTGGATGTAGAGTATAAATTGATACAGTTGTGCGGTCAAGTACTGACTTTATTCATCCGTCCAACTAAATCACTTTTCAAAACATTGTCCAGCACTTCCCGTCTCCACCCTAGCCTCCAGAGGAAGTGACATTTTTAAATCCTCTGCAACAGACCGAAACGCTTTAAACTGCACCTTTTAGTCCAGAACCGGTTATGGGGAGCGATTTCGCCTTCATTCGTTATGGTTGCCGAGTAGAGCTGCCAAAAGCACAGAATGGTACTTTTGGACTGTGTCTTATCATCTGTTACAGAGTTAGATGAAGAGTCATGGCACTGTTGGCTGAAGAACCATGAAACTTTTGCACACCAGGGAGCTGTATGAATTACCCTAGTCTGGGTGTATGCCCAATGCTTTGACCCCCCTATTTAACAACTCGCCAGTTGAGGTAATTGATGTCCATGGTGCAGATCCCAATGCTAATATCATTATAGAGGTCGTATGCATGGAAAGGTCAGGATGGAGCATGTGATTCTTCTATGTTTTGCTCCACTTCACAGCGAGCTGCTGAGTTTATTGGAGGTGTCAAACGCCAACCATACAGCAAAGCAGCAAGATAGGAACGATACACTTGCTGAACAGACTTAAACAGATTGCTAATGAATGTACAGTACAGGGCAATTGCATTTTCCTTCCTGTCTGACTACTACAAACCTGCCATTTATCTTTTAGCGTAAGCAATGGTTGCTACGTTATCAATTCACTCTATCTGCAATTACACAATACTCAATACTGGTGTTAAAATATTAAAGTCATATTGTTCTAGTTCTGTTTATTATGCGTTTTAAAAATAGCATTTTTATGTTCAGTCGTTCAATTATTTCATCATTTCTTCACTCTGGCTTATTTATGATTAAATAAACTTTGTTGTAATTGCCCTCAATTTGAAGTGCTGAGAGAGCTAGCTGTACATGGATATTTTAGTATCTGAAATTAAGATTTTATTGGGGTTTTTTTTTTAACACAATGCTAATTGGGAAAATAAACTAGCTAAAAATGTTCTTTTCAGTGTCATATGAAATTGTAAAACAGCACAGCTTTCTCAGGGGATTTGCGATCAAATATTTCCTCCTTCACAGAGATACCATCACAGTTGAAAGCCTTCAAGTGTTTTTATTTATTTATTTATTTATTTTTAAATAAGAAGTGGTATTAATTTGGGTTGTTAATTTAATGTGTCTTTCCCCTCACAACCATTAATAAATCTTTAAAAAATAACTAATTTAAAAATGAATGCATTTAATTATGCCCCTTGACCTAACGTAAATTCTATAATAAGAGATGTTAATTTGCCAGCTTTTCTTAGATATTCAATATGCAGCTAATTGCGATTCAGCTGATTAAACAATCAGCATATCAGGTAATTAATTTGATTAAAATTTTTAACCAACTGACAAGCCCAATATTACTGTATGCACCACAAAATGAATACATGCAATGACTGCAATAACAAAAAATTCCATGCATGCATTGTTTTGTTTGTATATTTTTAACACTGATTTTCAGATAAACAGTGTGATTTAGATCAGTGATTGCACCAGTAGTTTTCTGGTGGTGATTTTTGTGCTGCCTATAGAGACCCACTTCATTTTGTAATATGTTTTAGTTTTAATTTTAAGGATATAAAATGCAGTTGCAATTGAGTGTGGCACTCATAACAGAATATATCTATACAGTGTAAAAAAAAACCCACTTATTTATAAAAATGTATACAGTAGTTGTATACAGAATAAATAAATATGTAGTGTAAAAATAACTCCCATTAGATTCTAATGTTTCAGTGCCAGGTTATAGATGAGCTCTAGAGACTGCGTATATGTGTGTGTGTATTTGAGAATATGAGCGTGGTTTTGTTTAGTGACCTGGTTGTGGTTAGCGGGTAACAAGCAGAATCTGGAGGGGGTGGAGAGGTAGATAGATTGAGGGAAGCAGCCGAAATGGGCCCATGTCGATATCGTTCCCTCTGTTCCACATCCCTAGATCCCCCTCTCCCGTGCAGATTGAATATGTGGCATGCTGCGTCCCAGTTTCTGTGGCAGTCATATTTGGCGGTCACTGTGAAGGGTGTTAGTGAGCCACAGCGACCAAGGGGAGTGGTTTGTGGAGACAGCACAGTGCAGTCAGGCTGAATATCGGTCAAACTCTGCCTCCGTAACATTTAATGGTACTTGCCGTATACACACTTCATTACGGTAATTACTGCAGAGTGCTGATCATAAGACATGTTGTGTTTCCTATTGGGAGGGGAAGAGGTTCTGATGAAAGCCTCAAGAGTGAATGAATGAATTGGCTCTTGGCTACGAGGTTGTGGATCCTCTATGCTTAGCATAGCATGTTAGCAAAGTGCTGCTCTCAGGACTTTGGGTTCAGTAGGATCGATCTGGTCTTTAATGATGAAATCCCTTTTTGCTCTCCTCACCCTCCATTTTTTTGGAAGAGGGAGGTTGGTTTGATTTATTAGCTGTCTAAATTTGCTCACCCTCATCGACCCTGCTCACGATGTCATGTAGAGATGTGGGTGTTGCTGAAAGGTGAGGGTCGACACTACTTTATCTCTCTATTGCCCTATGATCAGTGCTGCTTGACTTACTATGAGCAGCGATGCCAGTATCTGTTTTTACATCCAACTTTGAAACTCAATGCACCCAGCTGGCCATTGTCCAGAGCTTTTATAATTCAGCTCAGCTTTATCATAAAATTCGATTTTCTGATTTGAATATCTAGGAGTAATGGGATATTAGATTACTAATATTTTCTTTTAATTAGTATGCTAAAGGTGACCTTGTTTCAGTGTTTGTTTTAAGGGGTTGTCTGTGGAATCGAGTCTCCATTGATCTATAAAAGAGATTGTTGTACTCTGAAAACATATTGTAACTTTTTAAAAACACAAAACTTGTTGAAGAGTGTTTATTGAAATTGGCCTGCCAGTACGACTTAAAATTTAGAAATGGACTCTGAGTTGGGAGTTAAATTGATTTTGGCAAACTCTCAAAAAGTTACACTGCGGTTTAAAAGTCTTACGGTCACCAAAAATACAGTAAAATGAGGAAAACTGTGAAATGTTATTGCAATTTAAAATAACTGTTTACTATATTTAAAAAAAGTAATTTATTCATGTGATGCGAAAGCCGAATTTTCAGCAGTCATTACTCCCTAGTGTCACATGATCCTTCAGAAATCATTCTATCATGCTGATTTTTATTTTTTTTTTCATGATTTTAAACTTTTGAATGCCTTTGTAAATTTTAATCGCAATTTAAATCTGTAAATAAAACTTCAAGTCTAGGGTTAGGGTACTTTATTTTAGTCTGTCAAACAGTTAATTGCGATTAATTGCATCCAAAATAAGTTTTTGTTTACATAATACATGTATGTGTACTGTGTACTCACATACACTATATATTTTGAAAATATTTTCATGTGTGTACATTAATATATTTATTTTATTATATTTTATGCTGTATATGAATATGTTTAATATATCAACAACATATTTTCTTTTAATTAATACATGCATGTGTTTGCATTTATGTAAGGGATAATGTACAGGCAGCCGGTAGTGACAGGCTAACTACAGGCTTCCTGTCCATTATCTCGCTTATTACACGGCTACTTGCCACATAAGAAAAAAAAACAAGACATGAATATGAATTTGAAACATTTTATTGGCATATTTGCTTTAAATAACATTTTCATCCTTCAGATAAACGATATAGTACGTGACTAACATTCAAACGCTAGTAAGAAAATTTATAACATCTACATATGAATAATATTAATTATCAATATGAACCTTTCCCATTGTTAATTGTGGTTGTCCAGTGTTTGTCACAAGTTGGCGCGGAGGGATTTTAAACATACTAATAGCACAGGCTATGCGTTATTACTTTGGAGGGTTATTATTCGAAAAGAACGAACCTGCAAATGTCTCAACTGACCAATCAGAATCAAGCATTCCAGAGAGCCGTGTAATAAATGTAGATAAATAAATATACACAGTACACACGCATATATTATGTAAAGAAAAACTTTCATTCTGGATGCGATTAATCATTTGATCAAAACAAGCAGCAAATTTCAGACTTGCAAACAAAGACTGTCTTGAGTTGAATAAAGTTTTGCTAACATGATACCTGACCTAGTAAAAATATGAATAATAATAAATATTACACATGTATTATGACACATTTATATCACTTGTGATTTGCAAACACCAACTTACTAAATATCTGCAAAATGAGTTAAAGCCATATCACATTTAGGCCCACTTAAAAAGTGCACAATGCAGCTTGATGTATTGCATGGAATTACAGTCGAGTGAATTCTGAATTAGCTCTTTAACAAATGTCTGGTTTTCTCAAATATCCTTAATCTGCACTCTCAAAATCTGCTTGCAGCAGTTGCCTGCACGACTCATTTAACATAAAAACCCTTTGTTTCAAACAGAATTATTCATTCAGACACAGTGGGAGTGCAGCTTAAGATTTCAGCAAAATCTATAAGTCTATGAGCTTGTTCTTAGTGGCGCCACTTTATCTTGCTTTTGTTTTTGTACCAGAGTACTCAAGCCTGGCTAATCGTATTTGCGATTCTGATTTCTTCAGTGATTGATTTTACATGTCTGAATTAAAACTCACTTCCTGCTTCCGGTTGATTAATGCTGTGTTTGCAGAACAGATTTACTTGGTCTTGTTTTTCGTAGACTAATGTTCTTAATTATTTTAGGGACCTCATTTGGTGTGGTGTGGCGTGGCTTCGCACAGATGATTAAGGGCTCTTGCAAATCAGAGTAAACTCTCGACAGGGCGTTTGACAGATAGGAATGGCAGAAATGCTTTTTAAGAGACTGGAAAAAAACAGGTCACTTTTAAATTAAGTCGGGATACAGAAAATTGGATTTCCAAAAGCACAACCGGACACGGCTCTATCGGGTTTTCATTGGATGTCTACTTTTAAATGTGCTGCAGATTTAAAAATGTTTTAACTTTTGGTTGCATTATTTTAATAAACCCTTTTGTCCTTGTCCCATTCTAATCAATGGATTTGCTTTGTTCTCTGATGCAGTGTTGACTCCAATATATAGTCACCCTAAGGCTGAGTTCATAAGAAAAGAGCAGAACTCTTGGTTGTAGTTGTAGCTGCATATTTGCTGTAATTAGTCCCAAGAGCTGGTGGCAATACCAATAGCGGGATGATGGTGGTGATTTATCGACCATTTATAGTTCCTCTACTGCTAACCATCCATTACTTGTAAGGAAAGCATGTTGATATTAAACAATCAATGGTACGTTGCTAATTGGCAATGCACTTGTGCATTTGTTTCCATTTACTGGAAGTTTTTGCCACTTCTGCATGTTATTATGGGTAAACTGGTACACCCCTACAGCATTGGCTCAAAATTCAGTGGCTTTAATAAAGTATTTTAGCAAGCATGTTAATATCATTTGCATTCTGCAAGTAATATCAAGTTTGCAGAATCAGTTTTTGAAATTCATTTTAACTTGTATGGCACTACGTCTACGACATCCAAACCAAGATAATTAAAACCATTTGTTGTAGTAAAAATAGGTCAGATGTATAGAAATATTAAACCTTTTTTGTCCTTTTCCAAACAAGGAATACACTCTTTACAGTCAGTCTGTTACATCTCCATAAATATATTTTGTAAGAGAATCTCTGTAAGATTTAAACACTAAAGTCTGTCTCAAAATAAGTCACATGCAAGATGTCAGTATGTTGTTTTTCATAAGATTCAGCATCTCTGGAGTGAACTTGATAGTCCTTAGTAACTGATTTCTTTAGTTTTGGCTAGTGTAGCATCTACTGCACTTTCTCTCAAGGCCTGTGGAGTGGGTGTTTCTACACTCACTGAATGCCTCTTGGCACCATCAGTGGAGCCCTGTAGATGGGCCTTCACTAAGTCACGAATACAAATAACTTTGCCAGCCACAGTCTCTGGGAGCTTAATGAGGAACTTGCTTGGTATCTCATTCTCACTGTTTTGAGGCCATCGAGCTGGCTTGCTCAGAACTGTCCATTGACTGCCCTCCTGCTTTATCTTTATAGTATTTTCTTTCCCCCATATAGGAAATGTAGTCCCCGGGCGCCTAATTATGAAACTCTCTTCCTGACTGAAGCTCAGAAGGCAACTTCAGCTTTCCTGAAGCTCGTTGGGAGAATACCTGTCCTGAAGTCTGCAGTCCTGTGTAGGCTGAGTTCAGGTAGAAGAGGACTGGTACGGTCTATTGAACATCACCGTGCCGTTTTGTAGATCTTTAAAGCTATGCTGGAATTCTTGGTTAGCTTTGCACTGCCAGGATGGTGGTTACATCTATCTATTGTACTATCATTCTATCTATCATTCTGTCTGTTTAATCACTCTATCTATGGTAAGGTATATGCTAAAAATAAACACACACACATATATATATATATATATATATATATATTAGGGGTGGGCATAGATATATAGATATATAGGGAAATATCACCATCAGGGAAATAATTAATAATTTCCAATCCACATACAATGTTAGGAAGGTGCCTGGAAGAGGACGTGTGTCTCTATCATCCCAATACACGATGAGGAGAAGAGTTTGAGTGGCTAAAGACTCTTCAAGGATCAGAGCTGGAAAATTGCATAAAATACTTGAGTCTCAGGGTCAGAAAACCTTTAAATATAGTCAAGCAGCCTCTACATCAGCACATGTTGTTTAAGAGAAATTCTTGCTCATCCAAAAACAATCTCCAGCATCTAGGACTGGAACAAAGCAACACTTGGAAATTCATAATTATTGGCTAATTTGTTTGAATCACACAGTCTTATTCATACTGTATGTTATCGTACAATCTGTTTAAGCTTGTTAGGTTCAGGATGAGTTTATGATGGACCTTCATGCTTTAAATTTTTACAAATCATACATTTTCATATGAATCACATACTACTTCATGAAAAACTGCTGTAAAATATATGCGTGAGATTGGGTGTGATTCGACAATAGGTTCCAATATTATTGTTAATATTATACATTTTCAAACTTTTTTTAATTCGTAAAATAGACATTATTTACGGGTGATGTTAATGTTAGGGGTTTAGGCTGTGTAGCAGACCATAAATAAGTTTAATAGCAATGATCTGAGCCATTGCCGTCTATCAAACATGAGCCGTGGAATTCTTCCCCAAAAGAACTGTGTGAACTGGGAACCATAAAAAGCTATGAATCTGCAGCTCATTTTCATTTGAATAGTCTGCACTGCATTTATGTCCAATAGTCTCCAACGTCTTGAGTCTGGTATTCCTGTGTGCCATCGGAAATGAGGGAATCTCCCATGAAACAATCAGCCTCATAGTTTGAAGGATCCTTTTTATATTTCCTCTCCAGTCATATGCAAATGTTACATTTGCATGCAGAACTGAGATTGGCTGTTCGCAATTAACATTCTGGTAATGTCTGAATTCATTATCCTGGTGTTGCTCTGCCAGCAGTTTGCAGTAAAAAGCGACTTTGTCAATGTTTGATGTTTGGTAAAGAGATGTTAATTATAGCTGCACGAGACCCTGATTTTTCCCCGACTTTCAACGGGAGCACAAAAGGCCACTGTGAATGATTTCAGACAACAGACTTTTGCTTGTTATTTGGCCATCCTTTAAAGTAGTAGGACACAATCAGCATTTTCAGCTTTACTTCGGTGGGAGGCCATAAATGAACAGTCAAGTAAATTAATTAAACATTGACAGAAGGGGGCCAGAGTTTCTGTTGATATATGCGCCTGACTCTGCTTTGTATGGCTGCATCCGTAGTTTCTGTCATAAACAACACGCTTGCAATGAAACGTCTCTCTGATGTTATATAAACTGGAATAGGAAATACATGCGTATGCCTGTATACCATGTTGCAAACCTGATAAAGCTTCAGTATGAAATGAAAAATGCTGTTGAGTTCACATCATCCATAAAATGTTGCCTGACTCATCTAGTGGGCTTTTAATGCAGTTAACATGATACTTTTAGACTTTGGCACAGACATTGAAACTTTTTTTTTTTTGTTTTCTGATAACTTCTTTTCGTTGGTGAAATGCTTTGGTTGCGTGACGTTGTTCTAGGGAGGCGTGTAAAGGGCGGGTTTTAGCGAGGCACAGCGGAGCTTCTGGCCCGATGTTGGAAACGCGCTGTGATTTTGGGCTCGGTACTACAGGTCCGAGGCTATTAGCACCGCCCAGCCCATTTAAAGCACTGGCACGCACTGGCCCGACAGTGGAAA